>VFSX01000153.1:135000-182500 GCA_016618255.1 Chlamydomonas sp. UWO 241 | reverse complement strand
CCAGGCGTGAGTGGGCCTGGGGCTGGGGGAAAGCGAGGGGGGTCCGCAGGAGTGGACCTGGGGCTCTAGGGGGAGGCTGGGGGGAGGCACACACATACACACACGGGCGACGGCAGCAGCGCACAAGCTCACACACAGATACATGCACACACACACACACACACACACACACACACACACACACACTCGCCCCCCCCCCCCCCCACACACACACAGACGACGGCAGTTGCGCACACTCACACCGATGCACACACACACACACACACGCACACACACACACACACCATACAGATGACAGCAGCGGCGCACACACTCACACAATGCACCCCCCCCACACACACACACACGCGTACACGCGTACGCGCGTACGCGCGTACACACACACACACACACACACACACACACACAACCACACACGACGACAGCGGCGCACGCGAGCGCGAGATCGCAGCTGGCGTGCGTGCACACACACACGCGCGCACACACACACACACTCCCCCCCTCCCTCACGCACAGACGATGGCAGCGGCTCACGCGAGCGCGAGATCGCCAATGACGTGCGTGCACACACACACACACACAATCTCTCCCCCCCTCGCTCACACACAGACGATGGCAGCGGCACACGCAAGCGCGAGATCGCAGCTGATGTGCGTGCACACACACACACACACACACACTGTTGCTCCCCTCTTTCACACACAGACGATGGCAGCGGCACACGCGAGCGCGAGATCGCAGCCGGCGTGCGTGCACACACACACACACACACACACACACACGCACACGCACTCTCCCCCTCCCCCACACACAGACGATGGCAGCAGCGAACGCGAGCGCGATATCGCAGCTGGCGTGCGTGCACACACACTCACTCACACACACACACACATTCTCCCCCCTCCCTCACACAAGACGATGGCAGCGGCGCACGCGATCTCGAGACCGCAGCTGGCGTGCGTGCACACACACTCACACGCGCACACACACACACACACACACACTCTCCCCCCTCCCTCACACACAGACAACGACAGCGGCGCACGCAAGCGCGAGGTCGCAGCTGGCATGCGAGCACACACACACAGACACACACACGGGCATAGGAGGTGTCTATACGCACACGCGCACACACACACACACACACACTCTCTCCCCCCTCCCTCACACACAGACGACGGCAGCGGCGCACGCGAGCGCGAGGTCGCAGCTGGCATGCGTGCACACACACACAAACACACACACACACACACACACACACTCTCGCCCCCCTCTTTCACACACAGACGATGGCAGCGGCGCACGCGAGCGCGAGATCGCAGCTGGTGTGCGTGCACACACACACACACTCTCACACACACACACACACACACTCTCCCCCCTCCGTCACACACAGACGACGGCAGCGGCGCACGCGAGCGCGAGATCGCAGCTGGCGTGCGTGCACACACACACAGACACACACACGCGCACACACACACACACACACTCTCTCCCCCCTCCCTCACACACAGACGACGGCAGCGGCGCACGCGAGCGCGAGGTCGCAGCTGGCATGCGTGCACACACACACAAACACACACACACACACACACATACACTAAAACTTCAAGTGGTGTCAAAATCGTCGGGGGCTCCCGCCCCGACGCCGCCAATGGCGGACCAACTGGGCTGACAGGGTGCTGCTGCAGCGTGAGCGACTCTGGGTTTTGGAGAATCGGCTATGTCGCCGATTTGCCCTGATCCAGAGCGCTAGTGGCTGTTTGAGACACGGCGTCATAAGGCAGGCAACTGCGAGGCATGCGGGGACGGAGGGCAGGCTGCTGGCAGAAGTCGGCGCCGCCATCGTCGGTACCCCCATGCAGCCACGGGCACCGGCACCGGGCAGAGGCTGCAGCTACGCTACAGCCAGGGCACCGGCTATGGGCATCGGCTATTGATTGACATCGGCTTAGGCTTCGGCTACGGCCAGGGACACCCTGCATCTGCACTCACATCGCATCGGCTACACGTCCGCCCTCTGGGCATCTGCATCGGCCACGGCTACGGCCACGGCTACTGACATCGGCTGCGGCGACGGCTTCGGCCTACGGACTGCAGCTACGGCACGAATCGCGGGGCACTTCAGTGACCTGCATGGAGGGTCTCCATGCAAATCTTACTTGCATGAGACACATGACGACGGAGGTGCACTGGCAGCAAGCGCCCTCGCAGCGCAAGCGCCATGCATGGAGGCTGGCGGCATGTCGGGCGTGCGCCACATGAACGGAGGAGGAGGAGAGTGGCCAGGCTGGCTGCCCGAACTGAGACGCATGGCGCGACCAGATGTACTAGAGCTAGTGGGATGGACACAGTCAATGTGTATCCACTGAGTGGACTAGTGCGGGTGATAGTATCTGCCTGCCTCAGGGATTGAGTGCGCAAGCACAAGTCTAATACGCCATTTCTAAGGCGTCCAACAAGACTGTAAAATCGACCACACACACACACTCTCGCCCCCCTCTTTCACACACAGACGATGGCAGCGGCGCACGCGAGCGCGAGATCGCAGCTGGCGTGCGTGCACACACACACACACTCTCACACACACACACACACACACTCTCCCCCCTCCCTCACACACAGACGACGGCAGCGGCGCACGCGAGCGCGAGATCGCAGCTGGCGTGCGTGCACACACACACACACTCTCTCTTCCCCCTCCTCCACACACAGACGATGGCAGCGGCGAACGCGAGCGCGAGATCGCAGCTGGCGTGCGTGCACACACACACACACACACGCACTCTCTCTTCCCCCTCCCTCACACAAGACGATGGCAGCGGCGCACGCGATCGCGAGACCGCAGCTGGCGTGCGTGCACACACACTCACACGCACACACACACACACACTCTCCCCCCTCCCTCACACACAGACAACGGCAGCGTCGCACGCAAGCGCGAGGTCGCAGCTGGCATGCGTGCACACACACACACAGACACACACACGGGCATAGGAGGTGTCTATACGCACACGCGCACACACACACACACACTCTCTCCCCCCTCCCTCACACACAGACGACGGCAGCGGCGCACGCGAGCGCGAGGTCGCAGCTGGCATGCGTGCACACACACACTAACACACACACACACACACACACTCTCGCCCCCCTCTTTCACACACAGACGATGGCAGCGGCGCACGCGAGCGCGAGATCGCAGCTGGCGTGCGTGCACACACACACACACACACTCTCACACACAAACACACACACTCTCACACACACACACACACTCTCCCCCCTCCCTCACACACAGACGACGGCAGCGGCGCACGCGAGCGCGAGATCGCAGCTGGCGTGCGTGCACACACACACACACTCTCTCTTCCCCCTCCTCCACACACAGACGATGGCAGCGGCGAACGCGAGCGCGAGATCGCAGCTGGCGTGCGTGCACACACACACACACACACGCACTCTCTCTTCCCCCTCCCTCACACACAGACGATGGCAGCGGCGCATGCGAGCGCGAGATCGCAGCTGGCGTGCGCGTGTACGGCGGTCAGGCTGTCACAACGACGGTCACAACGCTAGCGCTGGACTCGGGGCCTGAGAGGTGTGTTTGTGTGTGTGTGTGTGTGTGTGTGTGAGAGTAGGGTGCGCTAAGAGGGGGGGGCGCAGCTGGTTCCCACGAGAGTCACAACGCTAGCGCTGGACTCGGGGCCTGCGAGGTGTGTGTGTGTGTGTGTGTGTGTGCATGTGCAAGAGAGTTGGGTGCGCGAGGGGGGGGGGCACAGCTGGTTTCCCACGACGGTCACAACGCTAGCGCTGGACTAGGGGCCTGAGGTGTGTGTGTGTGTGTGTGTGTGTGTGTGTGTGTGTGTGTGTGTGTTGGGTGTGCGAAGGGGGGGGCAGCTGGTTCCCACGACGATCACAACGCTAGCGCTGGACCAGGGGCCTGGGAGGTGTGTTTGTGTGTGTGTGTGTGTGTGTGAGTTGGGTGCGCGAGGGGGTGGGGGGGAGCTGGTTCCATCTCGGGGCCTGAGAGGTGTGTGTGTGTGTGTGAGAGAGTTGGGTTCGCAAGGAGGGGGAGGGGGGGGGGGGCGCAACTGGTTCCCACGACAGTCACAATGACCGTGCTGAGAGGTGTGTGTGTGTGTGTGTGTGTGTGTGTGGCATATAATATGAGGACAGGGCGTGGTCGCAGGAGCACTCCCTCCCAAACTGTCCGCTCGCTCGGCCGTGCCCCCCCATACCCAAACAACACACCGTACGGCTTCTGTACAAATGCCTCTCTTGAGGGGCGGCTGCACGAGCGCTCCCACCCAAGCTGCCCCCCCCCCCCATCCATCTCGATCTGCGCTATCACCCCGCCGGGCCTCGCACACACGCACACACACACACACACACGCACACACGCGCGCGCGCGTGTGTGCGTGTGCCACACACGCCACACGCACGCTCCGTCAAGGCTTCTGACGGACTGTGGAATCGACCACACACACACACACACACACCTTGCACACACACACACACGCACTCACACGTTGCAGCTCTGGCTCTGACGACGACGACGACATGCGCAGCGACAGCGGGGAGGAGGGCGACGGCGGCGGCCGGGCGGCCGGGCCGTCGCAGCAGTACGGCGGCCGTGATGGCCGCGGTGGTGGCCGCGCCGGTAGCGGCGATGGTGACGACGGCGGTGGCGGCGGCCCGCACCAGCAGAGCAAGCGCCAGGCCGCGCTTCTGCTGAAGAAGCAGAAGGGGCAGGGGCGGGGGCACAAGGAGGGCACGGCGCCGGGCGGCGACAAGACGACGCGCATGATCCAGAGGCTCACGGGCAAAGGAGGCGGCAGGGGAGGGGGGAAGGGGGGAGGCATCAAGCGCTCCAAGGGGAAGGAGGCCAAGGGGGGGAAGGGCAAGGAGGCCAAGGGGGGGCGGGGCCGGTAGTTCGTGGGCGTAGCAGGCTGCGGGCGTGCGGCACCGACCAACCAACCAAGCTGCCGGGCGTGCCGACCGCACGTGTGAGTGCCTCATCCTCGTTCTGGTCCTTACAAGATGTAATGTGCCGGCCCCCGGCAACAGTAACTTTCGGTGCATTGTGTCACGGGCAAGGCGCGATCGCCTATGAAACGTCTAAGTGCCAGTGACACTGCCCCGTGTCACATTCGGTGCAGTTAGGAGTAGTGAGCGCAGTGGCCGAGCTTGCAGATGACGTTTCGCCCGGCCTGAGCACAGCACACGCCAGGGAGCTGCCAAGCCGCGCGTCTGTGTGTGACGCCGAGTCCAGGGAGCACGTGCTCCCTGGGCTCGTGCACCTGCCTGGCGACTATGGCGACATCGTGCCTGGCACAACGTGAGACGGCCTCGCGCGCAAGCAGCAGCTGGCGTGCTGATACGATGACTACGACCGTGTGGCAGCGCTACGTGTGAGTGCTTGCGGCCAGCCACATGCAGAGTGAGCGCTGGTGGGATCCCTGCAGGACAGCTGCCCGTGAGCAAGCTCAACGCCAATCTCACTGCTGCGCCCGCTGGCTGCGCCCCTTGTGCTGTGTCCGCCCTGGCTGCAGACACGCACCGTGCCCACTCACTTGGAAGGCACCAAGCTGGCACCAAGCTGGCACTTGCACCAAGCTGTTTATATCGCAAGAATTCGAGTGGAATTGAAATGGGGCCCGGGGAGTGCCCAGCAGCGCGGGTAGACACTCTCTACCACCAACTGGGACTGCCAACACCTGCTCCAGCTCCCCACGGGCATGCCCGCCCCATCGCAACGCGACGTGGGATCGAAACCGTACTTATCCGAAACTCAGATTGGTGGTTTTACAGGTTGTACACGTTTGCGCCCGGAGGACCCCGGGGCGTGGGTGGAGGCCTAGACTACACGTCTAGGGGGGATCTACTAGGAGAGCCCGCAAGGTCATGCAGCGCGCCAGCCTACCAGACACGCACCGTGCTGAGGGAGCTGGCAGCGATGCCCGGCTGCCTGGCGACCTCGAGACCTTTGCTGAGCTGCAGGATGCGGTGGCGGGCGCATGGGTGAGGGATGCGGCCCAGGCTGCGTGGAGCTGGCGCACGAGGGGCCGCGCTTTGAAACCGCGACTTAGCCGCGACCAACACGGGTCGGCACACACGCACTGCCCCCGCACAGCTAGCGCACTACGTGTGCACAGCCGTCACCAACACACAGCTGCAGCACAACCAGTGCATAGCTAGTGCAAAGCCCGGGAACAAGATCTGCCCCTGCGTAGCTCCTGCACTGCTAGTGCACTGCCTCCCCCGGCTCTCGTAGGGGTCAGCTCTCGCAGCGCGAGGGGCTCAAGGACGCGGGGTGGTAGCTCCAACGGTGGCTATGTGCCGCGAGGGGTTTGCCTCCTCAATGTCCAAGGTGCATCTCTGTCTGTATGCTTGGCTGGGGTGTTACTGTTGTTGCTGGCGCGGTCATGCTAGGTTGTGCGCAAGGGTCAGATCGCTGGCACGTGTGCGCTGCCCACCTGCGTAGTTGAGCTTGGCCAAGCCGTGTTGTCTGTTACGAGAAAAGAGCAGTGAACAGAGTACGCCATCAGAGAGAGCAGCTCGATCTGTGTGGCAGACGCCACACGGAACGCGTGTGGCAGACAACCCTGCAGCACTGATGATGATGGATGTTACAGTCAAGGACACCTCTAAAGGCGTATAAGACTGTGCTCGGCGCGTATGGGCCGAGCACCTTACTGATCTCATGAGATGGCTGGCTGTTGGTGGTAGGGAACCCCAACTCTGTAAAGAGCGTGGGCGCACCCCCAGGTCCCCTACCGCAGCGGCAGCAAACGCTTGCTGAAGCAAGTGTGCGCACATGGAAAAACGGAGACCAGAGAGAGGTCTCCTATTTGGGGAGAGTGGCCAAGACGTGGCCTGAAAGGATGAACAGGTGGGCCGCAGCCTTTAACGTGCTTAGGGGTTTTCTAACTGGCAGTCCAACCAGCATGCACAGGATTCTCAACCCGTTACCCTTTAACCGGCTCTGAGCAAAAGCTGAACCCTTGTTGTTGCACGGAGTTTGACATTGCAATGTTCAGCAGTCCTAGTAGCACCGCCTATTGAATACCAGGATTCAATAGGTATTAAGATTGCGCTCGCATCTTCTTGCTGGACCAAGCCAAGGCCTTTGCCCCCCCCCCCCCCAACGGGGGAACCCCCCCCCCAACGGGGGAAGGGGGGGGGGGCCTGCAACAATTGCAATTGGCACAGGCGTTTGCTTGGTCCAGCAAGAAGATGCGAGCGCAATCTTAGATGCGGGTATTCAATAGGCGGTGCTACTAGGACTGCTGAACATTGCAATGTCAGCGGCCCCGAGCCGTACACGGCTAGCAGGGGAAACACTGCATGGGGGCTGGCCAAGACGAGGCCTGGAATTGTGAAAAGGGAAATTATTGAAAAGCCGGGCCACGGGTGTTGGGGGGGGATTCTCAGCTTCGACTTGAAACCTGCAACCCGGTTTACCCGGCTCGCAGCATAAGCTCACCCCTTGGCAATGCACCGAGCACGGCATTCAACGTGGCCCCTCCCCCCCCTCCCCCCCCCCCCTTGACTTGGGGAGGCACAAGACGCTTGGTGAGGGGCCCAAACCCAAACCACCTCCAAGTTTGAATAGGCAGTAAAGAGCGACCAGCCAAAGATGAACCACAGAAAGACATCAAAATGAGACAATCCCTCACCGTCTAAAATGCACCTCCCTTAGTATTTGGAACAATGGGCTGAATGAATTTCATCATTGTCGTACATATTGCTTGCCTTCTTGGGGGGTGGGGGGGCAACTATAATTGTTTAATATGAGAGCGGGCAGCCCTGGGGTTAGGGAGCAAAAAAAAACAGTTTTCAGACCCCACAATCCAAACGTCATCCTTTTGACACCGGACCGGTGCCATGCCCTGCCCTTCCCTTATTTACGCCCCAATCCACTTTGATAAAATAGGCAGCGGGGGGGCAGCGGGGGGGTGCCCCTGCCCCTCCGGGTTTTTCCCCCATCATTTTATGTAACTTAAATGTTGGACCTCCGTTACGTGAGCCAGGTGAATTCCCATCATCGAGAGAAGTCCGAACCCACCCTCAGATCACACACACACCCTATGGATAGTGCAGTGGTGGGGGTGTGAGGGAGTCCCACACTGGGCAGCTGGTGTGTACCACTGGCTCCCAGCCCCTGGGAGTCAGAATGCTCTGCAGACCTCTGATTGAGGTGGGTGTGGACGCATGGCGCGCGCTAGCGACACAGATGCCTCATTCGGAAAGCCCAAGCGCACGTACGGTAAACTATTCAGCGCATGGCTTCCAGGAGTTGTTTAAGCGGGAAGGCAAACCCGTGGTGGAACAATCCGTGGTGTAAATGTGAATGTATCGACGCCAGCAGCATGATGAACCCGTCGTCAACGTTGCGCTAGGGCACGCATGGCCAAGTGGCGAGAGGCCCAGGCGCCTCGATCACCCGCGATCAGCGCCTCGGCCGGCGATCGGCGCCCCGATCAAGGCGCGATCGGGAGCGCCGCCAGCATGCGGCATGCTGACTCTGGCATGCTGACTCCAACATGCTGACTTCGGCATGCTGACTCTGTTGAACCAAGGTGCGGCTGGTAAACCAACAGTGGGCCTTCACAGCCATCCTAGCGCTAAGATGGCTGTGAAGGCCCACTGCTGGTTTATCAGCCTCACCTCAGTTCAATAGACTCAGGCTGACTCCAGCATCCTGAGCCCGACATGCTGACTCCGGCATGCTGACTCTGTTGAACCGAGGTGCGGCTGGTAAACCAACAGTGGGCCTTCACAGCCATCCTAGCGCTAAGATGGCTGTGAAGGCCCACTGCTGGTTTTATCAGCCTCACCTCAGTTCAATAGACTCAGGCTGACTCCGGCATCCTGAGCCCGACATGCTGACTCCGGCATGCTGACTTCGGCATGCTGACACACAATCGGTGCCTCGATCACTCGCGATCGGCGGGCGCGCCGCCAGCACCGCCCTGCGCAGCTCTTGCAATGGGCGCCGCGCCTGGCATTCGCGGCGGCGGCGGCGGAGAGGCGTCCGCGGCATCCAGCTGCGCCAGCGCCGAGTCGAGGAGCGTGAGGGTGGCCGGCAGGTGCGCATTCTGCGTCCACTGCGTGCGTGCGTGTGTGGTGGGTGGGAGGGTGTGTGTGTGTGTGTGTGTGGAGGGACGAGGGTTGGCGTGCCTGCCGCGCCCACAGCGTGTGCTAGAGTGGGTAGGGTGGGAGGGTGGGTGGCTGCAGTGGCCTGCATTCTGCGGTACCGCGAGCGGGCGGTTTCTCTGTGCTGGGTGTTGAGGGATGTGCGCGCATTTGTGTCTTTGTCGGGAGGGGTGCGGGGGGGGGTGGGGGCTGTGGCTAAGGGGGTTTCTCACTCTGACTCACAAGAAGTTAGCTAGGTTTTCCAGAGGCGCTAGAAGGCCCCCATGCACTCCCCTAGTCAATCTAGTAGAGGCTTTTTTCTTTTAGGCACAGCAGACGTTCAGTCGTCGTCGCTAGCGTCTCCGACGGCGAGAGCGCTGCTGTCAAAGTCGCTCCCCACCCTTCTTCTAGGCTTCCGTCGTGCGGGGCAACACACCTCCTAGGAGGAACACACTCCTAAGCAAGCGCACACTCGCACACACCTGCGCCAGCTGCAGCGCGGCGTTGCGCATCAGTGCGCGTCGTGCATGTGGCAGCTCGTCTGTCGGGTGCGGCGCCAACAACAACAGGCCCAGGTCGCACGCGATGTTTGACGCTGTGCACGGGTCGAGGCCGAGCCGCGACAACTCGGCCACCGCCGGCCGCGCGGCGCACGGCAGCAGCGGCACGGGCACCGCGGCCAGCATGATTGGTCCATCGACAAGCTGCGCGATCAGCATGCCACCGTACGCATGCGCCGCTCCCGCGCGTGTGAGGTCGATTTCGACGTCCATCAGGTCGGGCGGGTTGCCCCGCGCACGTGCTGCTGCTTGCAGGTCGTCCACACGCACCCGCAGCAACGAGGCGTGCGGCGCAGGCGCGTCAGCGCCGCCCGCAGACGCAAAGCTAACGACCAGCTCCGGGTCGCGGCCGAGCGCACGCGCGAGCAGGGGCGTCGCAAACTGCATGAGCACACAGCTGTGGCCGCCGTCGTGCAGAGGCAGCGCCTGCAGCGGCATCGTGACGGCCAGCAGCGGCACGCCAGCCATGGAAGGTGGGGCCCCATGCGTGTGCGCTTGGGGCCCCGTGTGCGCCCCGGTCTCCACGTGCAGCATTGGCGCCGGCTGCGACTCATCTGCGTCGTCAAGATCGAGCCCCCACATATCAGACGAGCTGTCGAGGATGCAGCATGGCGTGCGCATGCCCTGCGCGTGCGCAGGGGGGGGGGTCAGCGCCGGTCGGGGGTCCGTGCGTATGTGTGATTGGGGAGGGGGGGGGGGTCAGCGCCGGTCGCAGTTACGGCGTTTACCGCACTTGCGCACGCACACTCACCTCGGGTGCCGGGTCCACTTCCTGCAACATCTCCTCCAGCAGCACATCCTCCACCAGCGCACGCATCTCCTGCTCACTCATGCTCCCCGCGCCTTGTACTATCTGCGTGGCGTGGCAAGGAGGCACGTGGCGCGTAGTGTGCACGCGCACAACACCCCAAATAAACGTTCGTGAATTATTACTGAATTGCTCTGTACCGTACAGGGCCTGAGCCTTCGCGAATACGTATTGTTTAGGACGCCCCCGAGAAGCTGAAAACGATTAAATTTTTTGCAAGAATCACGCTTTTGGGCGTCAAATCGACTAAAATCGACAAAAACGACCCCCGCGAAGCAATTAAACAATCATTTTTCGACCCCCCTCACCAAGGCTCAGGCCCTGTACGGTATGTCGCGTGTCAGATGTGCGCCTGGCAGCGCATGCGTGTTACGCACTCGGGGCGACAACCGAGCCCCGCCCAACAGTGTCTACTGCGAAGGATTTATTGGTAATTATTTATTTCCCAGCTCGAGAAACTTTGACCGATCATACCAGGCGCGATACATAGCAGGTGTTCACGCAAGGCATGCCTTCGAGCTGCTCTCGGCGAGATCTTTCCAGCGCACCCCGCCACGCCCTCTCCCAGCAAGTGTGAGGAGGTCTTCTGAGAACTGGAAAATCCGGCTCCGAGCGGTGTACGGCTTGTGGGGGAATCACTGCCGCCCAAGCCGCACTCACCCAGCGCCCGGCGATCACGATGCAGCCAGCGGCGATGCTGAGTTGCGCCAGGCACGTTTCCACCCGCTCGCCGCGCATGCAAGACAGCACCTCGGAGGCCCTGCACTCCAGCCGCCCCTGCAACGCGGCAACGCCCAGCGGCGTGGACAGCTGTGGGTGCTGCGCCAGGTGCAGGCTGGGGAACTTGGTTACGAACGTGACTGCCGACGCGTTGACGATGCCAGCCACGACGGAGCGGTAGATCGGCAGCCCACCGCCACCGACGGCGTCCTGTGTCGGCGTTGCAGGGCTGGTGCTGGCGCCCGTGGCAGTGGTGGCGGGGTCGGGAGCCGTCTGTGTGTGTGTGGTGGGGGGGGGATTTTGGGGGGTGAGCGTGGGTTGGGTGGATGGGTGGGTCGGTGGCTTCGGGGAGGTGTGGTGTGTGTGTGCATTTGTGTGCGTATGTGTGTGTGTGCGTGTGTGTGTGCGTGTGTGCGTGGGGGGGGATGCACTCAGCAATGGCATGCACCCCCCCCAGTGACCCTTGGGAAGGATATTAGTAATAAGTTTCCCCCCGACTCGAGCAACTTTGACCGCTCATACCAGGTGCAACACGCAGCGGGTGTTCACGCAACGCATGCCATTGTGCTGCTCTCGGCAACAGCTTTCCAACGCACCGCTCCAAGCCCTCTCCCACTAAGTGTGGAGTGGTTTTCTGGGAAATGGGAAATCCGGCCCAGAGCGGTATACGGCTCGCAGGGGAATCACTGACCCCCCCCCAGTGTTTCCGTTAGCCAAGCCGTTAGCCAAGCCGTTAGCCAAGCCGTTACCCGTGCACTTTCGGGTCGAGATTGGCTATCAGGGCTGGCGCGTCGGGTTGAGATTTCGCAGATTTCGGCCCGAAAAGTGTGAGAATCGAAATGTTCACACCCCTCCCGCAGAAAATCGCATCTGTCAGGTTTAGATCGGGGAGTGAGCCGTGTGGCCCGGGTTGAGTTATCGTTACCTCAAGATCCTTAGCGGAACCACTGCCCCCCCTCTCACCACGTCACTTCCCCCGAATGCCTCGTCGGAGTAATCGGTGGGCGCATGGCTGCGCTTTGCTGTGCCTCGACGGGAGGAGAGCGCCGTGCGCCAGAGGGCGAGGCAGATGCCTGTGTGCCACACGACCTGCACCACCGCCTGTAGGTCCCAACCTGCGGGCATCAGTGGCAGCGGCGGGGGCGCTCAACTTGAAGTCTGCCGGCCACCGTGCCGGCCACCCCGCCACCTGACGTACTGCGGCAGGCCCGCGCACACCCTGGGGGCACCAACCAGCAACGCCCGCACACGCGCAGGGGTGGGTAGGAGGGCGGTGGGCGCTAGGCGCCGCCCCGCGTGCGCGCGATTGATCAATGGTGCTTTGTAGTCAAGCCTGCCGTCGGGGGCATCGGCGTGGAGCCACGCGGGGGCGGTGTGCTGCGTGTGCTCTTCACCGTGGCGTCTGACGCCGTGGCCGACACTGTCGTGCGCTGGCGCCACGAGCTGCGCCGCTGCGTGGACTCGACTGCAGTCTTCGACGTCCTCAGTGACCGCGAGGAGGCGCAGCACCAGGCGCTGTGGCCCGCTTTCCTCGCCGCCAAGGTTGCGGGGAAGCGGGCGCAGTTCCACCGCGCGCGCCTCGTCGTTGACGGCGAGCGGGTGCCTGCACCTGCTTGCTAGATGGCATTCCCTCTGGGGGTGTTTTTGAAGGGGAGGTGGCGCCACACGCGTGCGGTGGCGGGTGCGGTGTGGTCGCTGAGTAGAGTGCTGCGGCGGGTGTGCTACTAGCCCCGCTTCCGGTGGTCTGGGGGAGGGCTTTTTGTCCCTTCATGGTTTTATACCTTGGGTCCGCCCTCTGGCCATTTGAGGGGCTGGGTGTGCAGCCTGCACAGTGGTGCTGCTTGCTTGGCGCCCGCCACCAAGTGTGGATGGCGTTACCGTGGGCTACTTGTAGCTTGACCTTTTGTGGGCCTTGAGCCTTGTTTCTCTAAGTCCCACTGGAGCTTTGGAACCGTACGTGTGACCGCCAGAAGTGGATTGTAAAACTCTCATCATCATCATTTGTAGTGAGTGTAGTGGGTGTCAGGGGCGGACACAACTCGCCCAATGCCCCGCCCCCCAGCAGGAGAGAGTGGGAGGGGGGGGGGCGCCTCAGGGGCCCTGAAAGCTGGACTACACAAACGCCGGGTTTTTGAACGTTTGCCTCGCGGACATGCATGCGGACTGCAGGTGCATGGCACATGTTGGTGCCCCCCCCCCTCCAGTCGTTAGTCGCTGCGTTCGTTTTTTTTTACCGCGTACACAACGCGTCGCGCAACGTGGCTCTAGCTTTCTTGGGTGCCACAGGGGAGGATGCATGCCCATCAATCCACCAACACATCGCATGTGGCGCTCTGGCCGCCCGCTTCAACCCACCACCTCACCTCGCGAGGTCGATCGGTACAACAAACACTGGCAAGTTCACCACGAACACGAGGCAGTTCAGGAGAAACGGCGAGTCTGCCGATGTTCCGTCATGCTCCCCCCAGGTCTTACGGGACATGTGTGATGATGCTCGGTTCGTGCGGGTTCCTGGGGCGCAATCAGGAGAAGAAGAGACAACAGGTGCAAGAAGAACCGACCACCTCTGGCAGTCGCAGCGCGGCCTCTCAGTGTGTGACTCACACTGACTACTCACACTACGCTCACACACACACACACACACACAGAACACAGGCGCTCCTACGCCGCGGCTGCCTCACCTGCTCCCAAGGGGAGGGACTCGCCGCCGGCCGCGCCGCTGGCCGCGCCGCCCAGGCAGTGCCGCTGGCGGTCCCTGGCGGCCTCCCAGCGCGACCGCACCTTCATCCTGCACGTCACCGCCGTGGCCAGTGCCGGCTCGGCCATGGCCGTGGTGCACAGTGTTCTCCAGTCCCTGCCGGGCAAGTGGGCTGATGGCCTCGGGCCGAGCTCCCTTGACCAGGTGGTGGACGCCAACTTCCTCGGCGCGCCCCCCGACGGCACCGGCGGAGCTGCTCGCATCCTCTTCACGGTCGGCTCGGCCGACGTGGCTGACACGGTGGTCCGCTCCTGCTGTGGCCTGAAGGGCTCGGGCTCCTCCATCTTCGAGGCGCTAAGTGACCGCGAGCGGGCGCAGCACAAGGCGCTGTGGCCGGCGTACGAGGCGGCCCGCGCGGCTGGGCAGAAGGCCCAGTTCCGCCGGGCCCGCCTGTTTGTTGACGGCCTGCCTGTGCCGGCGCCTACGAGCTGAAACCCTGACTGCCTATTGAGGCCCCAGCTTTCGCTGCTGGCCTGTTTCTGACTTTCCAAGCCGTATGTGGCTCGTCAACATTGGCGGGCTGCGAGTATCCAACCATGTCCAGTGCTTTTGTGTGGGGGGGAGCCTAACTTTATGTGTGTACTCTCCGGGGTTTCCTTGCGGACCGGGGTGTTTTGGCTTGAGGGTCCCTGACTTTTTCTGGCTCTGGTTTTGCCCCTTTGCAGGATCCGCTTACGCGATGCTACCCTCCAACGGGGGGCAATGCTACTTTTGTCAGGGGGAGGGAGAGGGATGGTGCTGAGGCACCCCGGGCCGTGTGGGGCCCCGGGGGTGGCGGAGGAGTTGAGGTGGGAATGAGTTAGGGGCGTGCCGCCTCAGTGATTGTCGAGTGTGGACATGGGCTCGCAATCCTGCACCTGGCTCTCAGAACCGTGCGTAGTAGCCTTTGCGGTTCGTCACGACGGGGGACTGTGCTGGGGGGCTGTGTGCAATCGCCTCGCTGGCTGAGTTTTGGGTCTTGTGTTTTTACTCAGGGTCTAGGCGCTCCCGTTGTGTAATGCAAACGACGACGACGACGACACAGAAACTCTCCTCTCCTCTCCTCCTCCCCTCCTCTCCTCTCTCTCCTCTCTCTCTCTCGCACACACTCAACACACACTACCACCACCAGCGCAACGTGTGCGCATGTGTGTGTGTGTGCATGTGTGTGTGCGTGCGTGCGTGCGTGTGTGTGTGTGTGTGTGTGTGTGTGTGTGTGTGCACGTGTGTGCGTGTGTGCGTGTGTGTGTGTGTGTGCGTGTGTACGTGTGCATGCACACGCAATGGCGCGATGCATGTCTCACCAGATCTCAGTCTCGATGGAGTAGTGCACACCTGCTGGCCTAGTAAGGTGTGGCTCATCTCAACAAAAGTAGATGTCCACACCAAAAGGAACTGAGTTGTACAACCTAGACAATCTATTCATCAGCCACCTCCGAGCCGGCCACGCACGTGCACGGGGGACCGAGATAGGCATCTGTGCGCGTGAACCACGGGTACCCAGCCAAACACATAGAAACCCCCATTGGCTAAAAAACTATAGTACCTAGTTGCATCACCTCTGGGGGTGTGTATGAAGGGGAGGTGGCGCCACACGCGCTCGGTGGCGGGTGCAGTGTGGTCGCTGGGTAGAGCGCTGCGGCGGGTGTGCTACCAGCCCCGCTTCTGGTGGTTTGGGGGAAGGCCTTTGGTCCCTTTATGGTTTCATACCTTGGGCTGTCCTCCACCCACCAGAGGGGCTTTGGTGAAGTGCCTGTGGCCTGTGCTGCTGCTTGGCGCCCACCACCTATTGTGGGTGGCGCTACTGTGGGCTACTTTTGTAGCTTGACCTTTTGGTGGGCCTTGTGCCTGCTGTCTGATAGTCCCGCTGGAACTTTGGAACTGATTGTGACCGCCAGCAGTGGATGTGTAAAACTACTCTCTCTACCTACTGAAGCCACGTGCACCTGCAGCGACAGGTCTGCGTCATCTGCCTGCCAGGAGACGGACCACACTGGGTCGTGGTTCGTCCCGGCCTGCGCGTTGGACTGGCAGATCGGCTTATTGACTGACTTGCGGATGCCATAAGACTATGAAAGTGCTGTTTGCTGAGTGTTTGATTGAGTGGCTGTGTGTGTGTGTGTGTGTGTGTGTGTGTGGTGCTTTCCGGTCTGCACGTTGGACTGGTAGGCTGGCTCGTTGACTGACTTGCGGATGTCGTGTACCATGACCATGACGCTGCAATCGTCACGTGCGAGACCAATCGTGGGCTTCCGCCAGCTGTACAGTGACCGCAAATGGCACAGTACATTGCGGCTCTTCGGGGACCCAAGCGTTCCCCGCCCGCCACGGTCATAACTGCCTTGTCAACTTCAAGCTCAAAACGTCGTTCGCTTCAGATCAATTAGTCCTCCCGATGCTCCGACTAGCCAAGACTGGTGTCACATGCATAAATGTGTTGCACATGCATAATGTTTTGTGGCTTTACCATTTGGCGGGAGGAGCTCTGGTGGAGGAGATTTGGAACGTATGTGTGTACTCTCATCTGACGCGTTGAGGGCTAGCTGGCGTTGATGCTCGTTTGTTAAGTCCACCCTCTTTATCACCTCTTTCTTGGGGGAGTGGCGTTTCCGTTCCCCCAAGATCCCGTTATTTTATGTTCGGCCCCATACCTGGTGCTTTCCCGGCCGTGCCACACCGCCACACCGGCCGTGGCACTCGAGGCGCCCAAGAGCCGCCCCGGCCGGCCGGTGACTTGACTTGACAAGATCTACTGATGGTGCAGCGATCGGTCCGGAACCATGGTTGAATTTAAGCGCGTCGCCCTGGCTGCGCTCCTCGTCCTTGCCTCGTGCTACGTGCACGTCACCGCCACGGCTCACGGGACGGGTGACATCGCTTCGGGTGACATCGCTGTGGACGGTGCTCGTGGGCGTGAGCTCCAATGGAGGCTCACCAGAACAAAAAAGAAGGCCCCGAGCCCCCCGCCTTCAACCATCCCCTCCCCTCCCCGCCCCCCCCCAACCCCCTCCCCTCCCCCTCCCATCGTGTGCGAGCTCGAGATTGTGTTCTGCGTCAAAACTCCCACCTTGGGCGTCGACATCGCAACTGTGGCGCCGGTACCCACCACCGCCACGTGCGCGCTGCTCACATCGTACGCCCAGTCGCTGAGCACTGTCATGTTCACATGCGAGCTCGACAAGGCCACAGAGCAGACCTGCGTCAAGGTGACCAAGGTGGGATCCTTGGAGACCAACGACATCTGCAACGATGTCAACTTCCCGGCCATGTACGCGTACCTTGGCTTCGGTGGCTACGCCGGCTTCACCTGCAACCTGGCGGCCGAGGTCACCACTTCATGCGGCTGTGCTAGGGTGAACGAGACGCCTGACTGCACGCCCACGCCCACGCCCACGCCCACGCCCACGCCCACGCCCACGCCCACGCCCACGCCCACGCCCACGCCCACGCCCACGCCCACGCCCACGCCCACGCCCACGCCCGCGCCCACGCCCACGCCCACGCCCACGCCCACGCCCACGCCCACGCCCACGCCCACGCCCACGCCCACGCCCACGCCCACGCCCACGCCCACGCCCACGCCCACGCCCTCGCCCACGCCCACGCCCACGCCCACGCCCACGCCCACGCCCACGCCCACGCCCACGCCCACGCCCACGCCCACGCCCACGCCCACGCCCACGCCCACGCCCACGCCCCCGCCCACGCCCACGCCCACGCCCACGCCCACGCCCACGCCCACGCCCACGCCCACGCCCACGCCCACGCCCACGCCCACGCCCACGCCCACGTATGGCTCGCCCTCGCCGATGCCCACGGCCATCCCCGTGGCCTCGGCTACGGCCACACCCACTACGCCCCCGCCCACGTATGGCTCGTTCTGCCAGGCCCGCGTCCAGATCGACCCCGTTTGGATGGAAAACGGAAGGTGAGTGCTGTCATGCTAGGCACTTGGCGCCCTTGGCACCTCGGCACCTGTATACATATACATGGCACCTCGGCACCTATACACATATACATGGTTGATGGTTAAGGGGGAAGGGTTAAGGGTTTAGGGTCAAGGGTGTCTACACCCTGTAGGGTTTAGGGTTTAGGGTTTAGGGTTTAGTTAGTTTTTTAAACTTAGTGCTGAGGGCTGAGGGATCCACCCCGCTTGTATGCCTACCCACACCCCCAAACCGTTAGGGTTTGGGGTTTGAGGTTTTGTTTTAGGGTATAGGGTTTAGGGGATTAGGGGTTACGGTTAAGGGTTAACGTATCCGTCCACCTCGTCTGTGCCCACCACACGCGTGCCCGCACCTGCGCGCCCACCACTCACGCGCCACACCTGTGTCCGCCACTCATGCGCCACACCTGCATGCCCACCACCCACACCTGTGCGCCCATACCTGCGCCCACACCTGCGTGCCCACCACTCATGTGTTTACACCTGCGTGCCCACCACTCATGCGTTCACACCTGCGTTCACACCTGCATCCACACTCATGCGTTCCCACCTGCGTTCACACCTGCGCGCCCGCCACTCACGCTCCCAAACCTGCGCGGCACGCCTGGCAGCCCCACCACTGTGATGAGGATCATGCTAAAGGCCGGCAACACCAACATTGCGTCCCCATGGACCGCGACCCTGACGTCCGACTCCTTCTACAAGGAGCCTGCTGCCGGCTGGAGCAAAGAGGCCGCAAATTACTGGAACACTGTGAGTCCCGCCTGCCCGCTGTGTCGCCACGCATGCACACACACGCATACATGGCCGCACACATGCACGCACGCATGCACACGCATGCACACACGCACGCAGATGGCCGGCAGGCACAGACACTCGCTTTGTGTTTAATGTCTGCCCTGCCCAATTGATGCTGCTCCCACAGGCCAAGCCCACCGCGTCTGGCGACGGGACCCTCACTGTCGTCGGCGGCGGCGCTGGGCTCAAGTGGCAGACCCTTGATTTCAACGTCAAGCGGGACTGCGACCTCATCCTCTCTGGCTCCAACACGACTGCCGTGTCACCGGATTCATTCGTCCCCACGTCCGTGTCGGTCAACGGCGTTGCGTGCATCCTGCAGGCACGTGTGGTTGGGATTGTGCCTACCGTAGTCAGACTTTGCCTTCCTGCCTCATTCAGTCTGAAAACGCCCCGCAAAGGCTCCGGAAACGTGAGATTAAGTCAGAAAACGCCCCGCAAAGGTAAAAACAAGCCCCGGCAGGATTCGAACCCGGATCAACGCTCTACAGGCCCCGCAAAAAGTTGCCGAGAAGGCAGCGCAAGACGAAGTTTAGTCGCAAAACGCCCCACAAAGGCCTAAAAATCCAAATAAACAGGGCCTTTAGTGGACCCCGGGAAGGCTAAGACCCCGGGAAGGCTAAGCAAGACTACGGTACCCACCCATCCGCCGCCCCCCTTTTTTAGGTGATACAGTCAGGGACAGTTGTACGCAGTGCACGCCGCATAGAGCTCGAGCACCTTCGTGAGTACAATGGCTGGATTCTGGTGGTAGAAGAGCCCCACTCTGCAAAGACAGGGCGCACCCCCCCAGGTCCCCAGCGGCAGCAAATTCTTGTCGAAGTAGGTGTGTGCATATGAAATAGAAGCGAGAGGCAAGTGAGGTATCGCTCGCCGCCAAGAAAGCGATCCCCCATAGTGGACAGTGATCAAGAAGGGCCTGAAAGGATGAAAAGCCAGGCTGCACCCCCTTCACCCTCTGCACCCTAGCGTATTTAGTGGGTCCAAACTGGAATTTCAACAATTTGCACATGATTTCCAAACTGGCTCTGAGCGTGAGCTGGCTCTTTGTTGTTCCATCGAGTACCACATTGTGCGTGCCACACGCTCCCTCCCTATGAACTCTGCTCCGATCTACTGCATGCCTCGCCCTCCCCCTACACACAGTTTCAGCCCCGGCAGTGATGCGGATGCCAGCGGGGGCTGCCGCCTGGGTCGACTTCCACGCCCGTTCCCGTCTACGGTAGCTCTACGCCTGTTCCTGATGTGGCCAGTGTCTCTGGCCCGGCAGCAAGGCGGACGCGCATGGCGGAAGCCTCGGAAGCCCCTTCCCCCCCCGGCGACTGTTGTGTGCAGTGCATTGCCGGCCCCACCAACAGTGACACCAACTAACCCAGCCGGCCTAACCAACACCTCCCAACCGGCTGCCAACCGGCCCCAACCAACACCCCAACACCGGCCCCATCCAAAAAAAACTTCCCCACGCCCGTGGATTGTATGGTGCCGGCGTTGTGATTCATTGAGGATTCATTGACCTTAACCTCCTCTTAAGGAAGTTCATGTTCATTGAGGGCGCCCACTTGCCATGCCCTGACGCGTGCACGTCTGCTGATGGCACCACTGGTGGGTTCCATCAGAAGAGCGCGGGCTACGAGGACCGCAGCGTGCACTGCACTAGCAGCGAAGAAGCCTACAAGATGCCTGATTATTGAGCCCGTGAGAGAGGGGTATGTCTACACGGAAAGTTTGCTTGAGCAGTGAACTGTTGGATTGGCGCTGCGGATGCAAGGCATAAGCACTACCAAAACACCACCTATTCGCCCTCCTACACTGGCTGGAAATTTCAGCTGACACCTGGTTCACTCGAGTGCCAACAGACTCAGCACGCAAAGCGGCAGAGTATCGACAGCAGAGGACCGCGGCTGCGAGACGGCATGGCCAACGAGAGGGCGAGAAAAGGCGCACCGTTTGGGCCACACACACCCAGCCCCACCCACCAGCATCCACCACCACGTGAGCGCGGTGCGAGACGCAACACTACCACAGTCCCAACGCCTAAGGCGTGCAGACCAAGGCGGTCGTGGTGCCTGAGGCGGTCAGAGGTGCGCCTCAGGCGGTCCCAGGCCCGCCACAGACAAGCAGATCGAGGCGGTACCTCGACCTGTGGTAACTGTTCGAACACCGCACCTTAGCAAACGGGTACAGCCACCAGCTCGCCGTCAACCACGAGGCGCGCGCGGTGGAACTGCTCTCTCTACCTACTGAAGCCACGTGCACCTGCAGCGACGGGTCTGCGTTTTCTGGCTGCCAGGAGATGGATCACACTGGGTTGTGGTTCGTCCCGGCTTGCGCGTTGGACTGGCAGATCGGCTTATTGACTGACTTGCGGATGCCATAAGACCATGACACCGCGGTTGGCTGTGTGTGTGTCTGTGTGTGTGTGTGTCGGTGTGTGTGTGGTGCTTTCCGGTCTGCACGTTGGACTGGTAGGCTGGCTCGTCGACACAAGTCCACTACGCTATCTTGGGAGAGTGGCGTTTCCGCTCCCCCAAGATCTCGTCTTTTTATGTTCAGCCCCACACCTGGTGAGGCCGTGCCACACCTAGGCACTCGGCCGTGCCACCTAGGCACTCGCGCTGTACCCAAGAGCCTCACAACCCACGATCGACTGGTGCAGCGATCACTTCGGAACCATGGTTCCACTTAAGCGCGTTGCCCTGGCTGCGCTCCTCGTCCTTGCCTCGTGCTACGTGCACGTCACCGCCACGGCTCACGGGACGGGTGTCATCGCTACGGGTGACATCGCTGTGGACGGTGCTCGTGGGCGTGAGCTCCAATGGAGGCTCACCAGAACAAAAAAAAGGCCCCGAGCCCCCCGCCTTCAACCATCCCCTCCCCTCCCCGCCCGCCCTCACCCCCCCCTTCCCTCCCCCTCCCATCGTGTGCGAGCTCGAGATTGTGTTCTGCGTCAAGAGCCCCACCTTGTGCGTTGACATCGCAACTGTGGCGCCGGTACCCACCGCCGCTACGTGCGCGCTGCTCAAAGCGTACGCCCAGTCGCTGGGCACTGTCATGTTCACATGCGAGCTCGACAAGGCCACGGAGCAGACCTGCGTCAAGGTGACCAAGGTGGGATCCTTGGAGACCAACGACACCTGCAACGGTGTCAACATCCCGGCCATGTACGCATACCTTGGCGTCGGTACCTCCGCCTGCAACCTGGCGGCCGAGATCATCACTACGTGCAGCTGTTCAAGGGCGGACAAGCTGCCTGACTGCACGCCATCCCCCACCCCGTCCCCCACCCCGTCCCCGACCCCGTCCCCACCCCGTCCCCCATCCGTCCCGACCCCGTCCCCGACCCCGTCCCCGACCCGTCCCCGACCCCGTCCCCGACCCCGCCCCCGACCCCGCCCCGACCCGTCCCGACCCCGTCCCCGACCCCGTCCCCCACCCGTCACCGACCCCGTCCCCCACCCGTCCCCCAACCCGTCACCGACCCCGTCTCCCACCTCGTCCCCCACCCCGTCCCCGACCCCGTCGCCTACCCCGTCGCCCACCCCGTCGCCCACACCCACGCCCACATGCCCCACGAAGCTTGAGTGTCATGCGGACTCGCTGTGTAACAACTGTTTGAACCAACAGAGCTCCTTGTATAAGGCCGTCGGCTGGTACCCCGTTTGCTCCAAGTACGTGCTTGCCCAACACTGTGTGTCCTCCACGCACGCACGCTCGCTCGCGTTGCTCACCCACAGCAGAACAACACAGCAAACAACTTCGCTTCCCACCACAACCCCGCCCCACCCTCCCCACCCTGCACTGATATTCATCTGGACGTGAAGAGCAAATGTTTCGGCTGTTTGAGCCAGGCCCGTCCCTGAAACACCAACGGAACGTGGTGTACCAAGTAAGTGTGACTGTGCGCGTGCATAGGGAGCCTTGGGGTCCCTGGGCTTTAGTGTGCGTGCAGCCGCTGCTACCACCGATGCTGCCTCCTGCTCACTGCAACCGTGGCACAGAGTCGTCACCGCTGCCGGGCGACGAGTGTTTTGCCATTTAGGGCTTAGGGTTTCATCCCTAACCTGTCGAGCTTCTGCGTAAGAGGCCGGTCACACTGGGGTCCGTTAGGTTAGATTTGTCACCCACGTTAGGCTCCACGTTAGGCACGACCGAACGTGAAAACGACAGCCGGTCACACTCGGTTACGTTAGGGGTCAGTGGGGAAAACCGCCCGCACTGGATTCGTCCTCGCTGCCCTCTCCCTCCCCAGCAGAGGAACCCTCGTCGTCATAAATGCCATCGCCGGGGCGTGGGCTTCGTGGGCGCAGAGATTCGCGGCGGTCAACGGAGGTTGTCGGCCGTGCCCCACGCCCCGCGCCCTCGCAACGCAGACGCTCGCCTCTCCCCCTGTAACAGCTCGATACGGGGTCCATGCGGCCGCCCAGGGGCGGCGGTGGGTGGGGGGTCTGACGTGAAAACCTAACTTTAGGGGGGGGGGCCAAGTTAGAATTTGCACACCACGTCAGGTTTCCGCTAACCGCGACCAGTGTGACCGGCCCCACGTTTGCGAAAATCGAACTCTAACCGTAAACGGACGCCAGTGTGACCGACCTCTAAAGCCCCTGCAGCCCCTGCCGCCGTGCCACCCACTGCCACCCCTGCTGCCCCTGCCACCCACCGTCTCCCCTGGCGCTGTTCAGGTGCTCATCGCTGTACACCGCGACCGGCCCGGAAGGGTCGCCGCAATCTGCGGACGAGTGTTTCGCTTGCATCCCAACCTCTCGAGCTTCTGCACGGAAAAAAATCGTGCGCCGACCCGCCCACGCACGACTCGACTGGCAGGCAGGTGCAGGGCAGGTCGTTAGAAGCGCGATCATTTCATCGTGCACGCACATGCGCGGGGGTGCCCCGTGTGCCCCCAGTCGGCGCGCGACAGTTTTGTGTCGCGTGCACATCAATAACAGCACCAACACCAACGTGCTCCACCACAGGATCTACATTACGAACCCTGCCGAGATCAACGCTTGTTGGAAGTGCATGAGGAACCACAAGTGAGTCCACTGGGCTGCATGCATGCAGAGGGGCAGGAGTGAGGAGGCGCACACACATGCGTGCGAGGGGGGGAGGCGGGTGCCCCGCCTGCCCCCAGTCGCATGCGCACGGCATCTAGGCACGTCACCAATATCAACAACCTGCCTTACTGCAGGCTTTACAAGTGGGGTACCGGCGTCTGTTCGTCGACGACGTGGTCAATTTCCCGCAGCAACGTCGAGCCCTCTGGTCCGTGCGCCTTCAGTGGCTGATCACGAGCCACTCAGTGACAGGGCTGACAGCACCACCGCTGCCGCAGCTTCCCGCTGCCGCAGCAGCGCGAGAACGGGGCACAACCTTGACCTAGCAGACATCCCTGCTATTCCTGGTGTATCTTGACGTTGTGTCAAAGATACAGACATCCCGAGTCCCCTCTAGTTTCTGTGAACCTCACCTGCATGCTTAGTAAAATGATACACCTTTCCGTGCTATCCCCTGTGAACCCCATCTGCATGTCGTGTAAGCACCCACTGGACTGACCTGCTATCTCTGCTATCCCCTGTGAACCTCACCTGCATGCTGTGTTAACACCCCTGGACCTTCTCCACATGTCCGCAGCAACCTTGGTCATGACCTGTTGTCCCTGCGATCCCCTGTGATCCCCACTTGCATGTCGTTTAAGCACCCACTGACCTGCTATCGCCTGGGCTCGTGCGGTGGGGTGCCGGGCCCGGGCTCGTGCGGTGAGCTGGTGGCAGGCGGCTACAACCCGCTGCCCCACGGCCCGTACAGCGACTGACCACGTGCACGCCACTCTGTGGCTGCGCTAGCACTGAAGCTGCTTCAAAGCAGTGGCCGAGCAACCGCAGCGCTGACGCAGCACATGTCGCGCACAGCCGCACTTGGTTGTTGTGGCGCAGTCGTTATAGATATCTCTTGCATGCAGCCGTGTAATTCCAGATCCCCACCTGTGAGCCCCAACATGGCCCCAACAACAGCTGCCCGGATTGCGAGTTTGCAAATGTGTGCACATTTCACCCCGCGGCCACGCCCGCGGCTTGTTTACAAGTTGTCGAGGGAGAAAGATGTTAAGCATCACGACCGACCTCAATGACTACATAGCTCCCAGCCAGGCGTGCGTCGTGGCGCTCAACGGAAAGAAGCTGCAGGTCCAGGCGGACGACGACGACGCGGTGAGTACGTGAGCTCTAACGCGTTGTCGAAAGGGCGGCATTTGGGGCCTCGACGCGGGGACGACAGGCGCCGCCGAGAAGGTGCATGCAGCCCCATGCGATTTGCATGGGGCTGATTTAGAGGGGGGGGGCGCTGATTTGGAGGGGAGGGGCGCATGGGTGTGTGCTTGCACGGCACCGACCTTTCCCTAGCCAGCGCAGCAGCGGTGGGCACATCCGCTGCCTCTGCGCTGCGGTGCGCCCTCGCATGCGTGCGTGCTGCAAGCACGAGCGCTGTGCCCATGCATACACGCACTGTGCTGCACGCACGTGCGCACCAGTCCGTGGCCAGCTTACACATGTACACAGCGGCGCGACCCACCATGGCACCGCCACTCTCTCCACCGCCTCCACCACCGCATGCACGTGTCGGTGCGACGCAGGGCGCGGGCGAGGTGCAGCTGCAGAAGCGGTCGAAGCAGCTCAGGACACCTGCCGCTGCTGCTGGTGCACCCGCTGGCGGCGACAAGCCCCACTGGATGCAGGCGCGTGCACATGTGTCTCTCTCCCTCTCTTTCTCTCTCTCTCTCTCTTCTACGTGTGTCTGCGTGTCTGTGCGTGTGTGTGCGCGTGTGCACACCCTGGTCGTGTGCGTACGCCACTCGACCAGGGTCGCGTGATGTATAGATGGATGGATAGATGGGGGACGGCCATCAAACACCTGGTGGCCCCGTGCGCCCCCACTGCGCTGCGCAGGCTCAGGCACCCGAGCCTGGCGCCCCCATCAAGGTCACGCTGCACGACTGCCTCGCGTGCAGCGGGTGCGTCACGAGCGCCGAGGCGGTGTTGCTCGAGTCGCAGAGCGTCGAGGAGTTTGAGGGCAAGCTCGCAGCGGCGCGCGCGGCAGCAGCTGGGGCCGCGGCGGCAGGCACCAGCAGCCACCGTGCCGATGCTTCCTCTGACGGCGCAGCCGCCCCCACTTCCACGACAGCCACCGCCGCCGCCACCGGCCACGGCCAGCACCACCACGACGCTCCTCCTGATCTTCCGCCCGTCGTCGTCGTGTCTGTGTCTCCGCAGTCGGTCGCCGCGCTTGCGGCGCTGCATGGCCTCATCCCGCCCGACGCGTTTGCCCGCCTGGCCGCGTGGCTGACGTCGAGGGGCGCGGCGCTGGTGCTCGACGCGTCAGGTGAGCGCTGCACACCTGCTGTAGGGTGCTCTGCGGCTGTGTGGTCGATCTCACAGTCCGTCGGACGCCTGTGATGGCGCATTAGACCCTAGGAAAGAGGCCGGCAGCTGTCAAAATTGTACCCCTATCATGCCATCTGCCATCATGATTGCTGTGCACGCGGTCAAAACAGGCGACAAGGAAGTCAGCCATCTCGTGCCAGAACCTGGGGTTCTCATGGCCTGGCAAAGGATTCATAAACTCTCGCATCCGCGCATCTAAATCGGCCTCCTCGGGGCGAGGGATGAACCAAAACAGGCTGTGGGCCCGCACCTGTGCCTCTTCATAGGCAGAGCTCTCAAGTATGCATGTGTGTGCATCATATGTGGTCATATGATTTGGAGATCGTGTATTTCATTGACATGGCGCTCTCGTGCTACGGTCATATCCTCACGAAAGCAGCCCCTCTCATCAGAACTGGGAACTTAAGCGTGAGTGAGCTCCATCAGTACTGGGTTGAGTGATCACCTGGGAACCCGGAGTGCCGTAGTGTTGGGGCTCGATTGACGGAGGCACGTTCTCGTCGCCGAGCCCTGGACCCAGCAATGCGGCACTGCTGGTGACAAGGATCTCCGTGCCGCTGACGAGCGGGGTAAAATACGACTGGCCCGGCTCCTGCTAGACTGCCCCTCGGTGGAACACTTCAGGAGCGGCTTGCCCGGCGCTGCCATGGCTTGGCGAGTAGCCGCGGCGCTGCCGCGGCCCGTGCTGGGAGACGGCCCTTATCCTCCCCCCATGCAGGACGCCATGCGGCACCGCTCTCGACGAGTTGATCGACGAGCGGAGGATTTGGCGCCCGCCAATGCATGCTGGACATTGTTCAAGATGGCTGCCCGTGGAGGCGGGCTACCATCACGGCTTAAGCGGTGACGACCGCCGAGGCAACACAGAGTAAATCCGCTTCACCAATCGCAGCGTTCGTCACCGCGCTCATCCTCGGGGTCGCTCGTCTGCCGGTGACTGGCGTTGGAAGGTCTTCAGGCAGCCTCCATGACAACTCTGTCGTCCATGCACCCCTGGAGGGTGGGACCTGGCCATGCATGAGGCATGGGGCGCCGGCTGAGCCCCATGCAAACGAGAGCTGGACAGCCATGCACTGCCAGGCGGGGACCGTTCCAGTCAGCGCCAGTCGGCTCTGCCGGCTTGACTGGCCACAAGGCCACTACTGTGACCCTGAGGAAGGTCCTCTCCTATATGCTCCTTGCCAGACATGTCTCTCAGAGACCGCTGTTTGGGGTAGTCTAGCCGGGGGAGCGGTAGTCTATCGGCCGGGAGCCGGCGGTACTCTAGTACTAAAGTGTGCTGGAGTATCGGCGGGTGTCTCTTGTAGAAGAGTAGCCTGCGTAGCTGGAAACCCCGTGTTACTGTTACTGTTACTGTTACTGGCGCTCTCGGAGGGGGGTCCTCTGTGAGGTGCGCGCGTGGGGGCTGCGAAGTCCGTCGCGGGAGGTTGCATGGCAGTCGCAAAAAAATGTTGTGCACTGTCGCTGCTGTTGGCTGCGGTGGCACTGGTTGGCCTTATTTTACTCTTTGGGCAACAAACAAGCCATTCATGCGCAGACGGGCGGGAGTTGTCGCTGCTGGAGACCGCGGCGGAGCTGGTCGGCCGGCTGGTGGCGGCTGGACGGGGCACGCTGCGGCTGCAGCAGCAGCAGGCAACTGGGCACGCGCACGCCACCACTACCAGCGCTGGGTCAGGCGCCGCGCCACCCCCGCCAGGCACCACGTGTGTGGCAGGCCCCCTCCCGATGCTCGCGTCCGCGTGCCCCGGTTGGGTGTGCTACGCGGAGAAGACGCACGGGGAGTTTGTTCTGCCGCACATCAGCAGCACAAAGAGCCCGCAGGTGGGCATGAGCAAACGCACGCATGTGCATGTGTGGGTGTGCGTGTGGGTGTGCGTGCGGGTGTGGGTGTGTGCTGTTGCGTGTATGTTGGGGCGTGTAGGCGTGTGTGTGTGCGCGTGTGTGCTTGTGTGCGTGTATGTGTGTGTATGCTGTCACACATCAGCAGCACTAACAGCCCACATGCGAGTGTTTGTGAGTTGGGCTGTGTCGGGGTGTGCGTATTGAAGCGTGCAAGCGTGTGTGTCGGGATGTGTGTGTGAGTGCGTGTGTTTGTGTGTGTGTGTGTGTGTGTGCGCCCGTGTTGGCGCGTGCGTTCGTGCATGCGTGCGCATGCGTGTCGGAGGAGCGGCCGAACACATGTGCACAACACGCGCGCGCACACGCACACATACACACGCACACCCACAGGCCGTGATGGGCAGCCTCGTTAAGCGTATGTTCACACACACACACACACACACTCATAAGCACACACACATAAGCACACGTGCACACACACGCACACCACACAGGCCGTGATGGGCAGCCTCGTTAAGCGTCTGCTAGCACACCATCTCGGCTGTGGCAACGACCCTAGCCGCATCTACCACGCGACCGTTATGCCGTGCTACGACAAGAAGCTAGAGGCAGCAAGGGAGGAGCTGACACTGGAGGGCGGATTGGTGGCCGAGGTGTTTTTTTTGCGGGGGGGGGGGGGCATGCCGTGCGATGACACGAAGTTGCGGGCAACGAGAGAACAGCTGACGATGGGGGGGCGGGGGGCAGGCATGCAGTGCTATGAAACGAAGCTGTGGGAGATGACGCTGGAGGACGGGGTGGTGGCAGAGGTGTGTGGGGCTGTGTGGTGGGTGGTCGATTTTACAGTACGTCAGGACGCCTTTGATGGCGCATCATACCTGTGTGTGGGGGAGGGGGGGGGGGGGAGGGGGGGCATGAGCGGTAATCGTGCCGTGCCATGACGCCAAGCTGGAGACAGCGAGGGAGGAGATGACACTGCAGATGGAGGACGGGGTGGTGGCGGAGATGTGAATATGGGTGTGTGGGTGTGGGTGTGGGTGTGGGCGTGGGCGTGGGCGTGGGCGTGGGTGTGGGTGTGTGGGGGCGTGACCAGGGCCACTGCTGTGCTGGATTCGTGTGGGCGCGGCGCCGTTCGCCCGCTCGCACGTACACACACTCTGTCTCTCTCTCTCTCACACACACGCACATGTGTCCTCGCCCCTCATGTTACACACACACACACCTCCCCCAGGTCGACTGCTGCCTCACCACGGGCGAGGTCCAGAAGCTCCTCGAGCATAGCGGAGTGCGCTCGCTCGAACAAGTGAAGCTGCCGGCGGAAAGCAACGGGGCCACGGGCGCTGGCGATGCCGCTGCAAGCAGTGCTGGCGCTGGAAGTAGTGCTGGTGCTGGCGCTGGAAGTAGTGCTGGTAGTGGCACCGGCGCTGGTGCTCGCAGAAGCTTCATGTCGTTGTCGGCGCCGGCGGCTGACGCCAGCGGCGCGCTTGCGCGGCTGCTGGCGTCCGGCCCACCCAGCGTGAGCGGCGGCGCAGGTGCCGCCAGCGGCGGAGGGGGTGGCGGCGGAGGAGGCGGCGGCGGCGGCGGCGACGCCATGGACGTCGACGGCGGCCCCTCGCCCGGCCCCTCGCCCTCCTCGTGCCCGCCGCCGCCGCAGCAGCAGCCGTGGGCACCCAGCTTGGGCGCGTCCGCCACCGGCTGGCACTCTGGCTCGGGCGGCTACGCCGAGTTTGTGTTCCGGACGGCGGCGGCGGAGCTGTGGGGGATTGCGGTTCCGGCTGGGCCGCTGGCCCTGAGGCAGCTGCGCAATGCAGACATGCAGGTGCGGTGGGGGGTCGGGTTTTGGGTTTTGGGGGGTAACATGGTAGGGTGGGGGAGCTGTGGGGGAGCTGTGGGGGATCGCGGTGCCGGCTGGGCCGCTGGCGCTGAGGCAGATGCGCAGCGCAGGCATGCAGGTGCGGTGGCGGGTGGGGTGTAGGGGTGAGGGGAATCTAGGGTAAGGTGGCGGAGCTGTGGGGGATCGCAGTGCCGGCTGGTCCGCTGGCGCGGAAGCAGCTGCGCAACGCAGATATGCAGGTGCGGTGGGGGGGTGGGTTTTGGGGTTTCGGGGGTAACATGGTAGGGTGGGGGAGCTGTGGGGGAGCTGTGGGGGATCGCGGTGCCGGCTGGGCCGCCCAGTGCTGGGCGTGCCATAACCATAACACCATGTATGACCCCGCCCCCTGCCCGCCCCCTCAGGAGATGGTTCTCGAGGACACGACGGGCGCTCTGCCGTTGCTCTCCTGTCTCCATGTCTAGTCTGAAGCAAGCAGCTAGGTAGCAGTCATACCGTGACCACATATGACAATGCCTCGCCCCGCAGGAGATGCTTCTTGATGCACCTGCAGGCTCTCCCCCGTCTCTCCTTCGAATCACAATTCAAGCGCTCACTGTAACCGCCAGGATTTGAGTTTCGACAATCCAAGACCACCAGCAGATAGCCTGCACCGCAGGCTGTCCGACGAGCCGCCCCACGTCTCAATTGCCCCACCACAGCTTCCGTGCCATCAGTTGTCAGATTGAGTGTTCGCTGTATTTAAACCAATACATTAGCCCCGAGAACTACGACGTGCACACATGTCTCCATCTAGCACACATGTCGCCCCATCGAGCCCACGCTAGCAGCTCAGTCGTAGCGCCATAACACTGCAATGCCACTGCCTCGCAGGAGATGATTCTTGAGGACCCTGCAGGCGGGCCACCGCTCCTGCGCTGCGCGCTCGCATACGGGTTCCGCAACATCCAGTCACTCATGCGAAAGCTCAAGATGAAGAAGTGGGTGGCGGTTGTAGGGAGGGGCAGGGTGGCGGTGGGAGGGAGCGGGAGGAGGCGGAGGGAGGGCGGGAGAGCGGGAGGGAGGAAGGGAGGAGGGAGGGAGGGAGGGGGAGGAGGAGGAGCGAGGGAGCGAGGGGTGGTGGAGGGTGCCGGTGGGAGGGAGGGAGGGGCAGGCGGTGGGAGGGAGCGAGAGGCAGGCGGTTGGAAGGGAAGGGGTAAGGGCAGTCTCTCATGGCGAAAGCTCAAGATGGAGACGTGGGTGGCGGTGCGAGGGGCAGGGGCAGGGTGGCGGTACGAGGGAGGGAGGGAGGGGTTGGTGGTACGAGGGAGGGAGGAAGGGAGGGGCAGGCGGTGGAAGGCAGGGGCAGGCAGTTGGAACGAGTGAGGGTAGTCGCTCGTGTGAACACTGAAGGTGACGAAGTGCGTGGCGGTGCAAGCGGCAGGGTTTCGGTGGGAGGGAGGTGGCAGGTGGTCGGAGGGGCAGGGGCACAGGGATGTGTGGCACACAGGCAGCTGAGTGGTTGGGCACACAGCGACCCACGCCCGCGCCAGCGTGTGCGTTGGAGGCGTGCCCAGCTGAAAATGAAGAATTGGGTGGCGGTGGGAGGGAGGGGTAGGGTGGCGGTGGGGAGGGGCACATGGCAACCCACGCCCGCGCCAGCGTGCCCTACCAAAATCCCAACGTCTGAGGCGCGCAAGTGAAGGCGATCACAACGTCTGAGGCGGTTGGGGGTGCGCCTCGGGCGGTGGTGGGCGCCTAAGGCGGCCGGGGTGGCGCTCGAGGCGGTTGGGGTGACCCCTGAGGCGGTGCCTCAGGTGACGCCACCTGAGGCGCCGCCTGATCCGCGCAAGTGAAGGCGCCGCCTGAGGCGTTGGGAATGTGGTAGGGTGTGCATTGGAGGCGTGCCCAGCTGAAGATGAAGAAGTGGGTGGCGGTGGGTTGGCAAGCGTCACTTGACCCCCTAACCCCTGGAAGCTGTTAGGACCTATTTTGGAGGCGTCGCACACTCGCTCTCCTTTTAGCTCAGGGGCTACACGTTGGCAGGCAGCCGGCTGGTGGCTACCGCCCCTCACAAGTAATTGTTAGGGCCAGAACTGGACTTGGGTCTAGGTGGTGGTACTAGGACTAGAGGGTAGTCTTCACTGGAAAGCCGATGTTACTGTAACTGGCAGTGGGAGGGAGGGGAAGGGTGGCGGTGGGGAGGGAGGGCAGGCAGTGGGGAGGGGCAGGGGCACAGCGGCGGTAGGGCACAGGGCACACGTGCAGCTGAGTTGCGGGGCACAGCCTCCTCGGCGGTGGGTGATAGCCTGCCCTGGTGGCTGTCACTTACCTTCCCGCCCCACCCCCCTCTCCACCCACCCACCCCCTCACCCAATCCCTCACCCCCTCACCGCTCACCCCCAGGTGCGAATACGACTACGTGGAGGTCATGGCGTGCCCGGGTGGCTGCCTCAACGGCGGCGGGCAGATCAAGCCCTCGGGTGGCGAGTCGACGGCGCAGCTGCTGCAGCGCCTCGAGGAGGCCTCCTACCACCAGCCTGCTCCCTTGCTGTCAGGCGGACCCCAGGGGCAGGGGGGGTGCAGCGGGAGCGGTGCGTGCGGGGGCACGTGTGGCGGTGGCGGTGCGTGCGGCGGAGGCGCAGGCGGAGGTGGTTGCTGCGGCGGGGGCGGGGGCGACGCCATGGCGTGTGACGACGCAGGCGCAGTGGCGGGGAGTGGTGGCGGCGGCGGCTCGGCGCCCCGCGCGCCGGGTGGTGGCGCGTACCCTGGCCGCCCCCACCCCGCATCGCGCCCCGTTGTGGCGTCACTGTACAAAGACTGGGTGCGCGGCCCACCAGGCTCGCTCGCTGCGCGCGCGCTGCTGCACACAACGTACAACCAGCGCACACGCGCGGCCGTTGGGATTGCGAGCGACTGGTAGCGCAAGGCGGGCAACAGTTATTGTGCGTGGACTGGCGGCCCGATGCGAGGTCTAGTCAGAGAGTAGGATGTGTGCGTGCGTTGGTGCGGCAAGGCAAGGGCAAGTCGTTGTTGAGACACGGTCAGATATATGCGTCGCGCTTGTGTGAACTGTGGCCTGGGGCGCCAGCTGCCGCACACGCGCGAGCGACACGGTCGCACTCGATCGCAGCCACACACCACCACTTCACGCAGAGCCCTCCTCCTCACACACACACAATCACACACACTCACTCTTACACACCCACTCACACACTCACACTCACTCAATCACACACCCACACTCACACACACACACACACTCACACACACACACACACATACGCGCGCGCGTGCGTGACACTCTGCACCTTCAGAGCGCCATCCCGTTTGTGCCCCCGCGTGCTCTGTGTGTGTGGGGGGGGGGGTCACAGCGACAGCTGCAACAATGCGCGTGTGTGTTCACGTGCGTGCGCGTGTGTGCTCCGCCCTCCCCGCCCTGTGGGAGCCAAGCAGCTGATTGCAGTCACACACCACCTCGGAGCCACAGAGCCGCCCCCCCTCCCCCCCTGTGCACACACACAGAGCACGCAACGATGTGCAGAGTTGCAGCGTTAGAGAATCGGCACGCGTGTGTCCGACCCAGCGCACACGAGTGCGCCCGCCCCTCACGCAGATCTGTTCACGTGCACACGCGCGTGTGCTCCCCCTGCCGGAGGGCCCTCCCTGCTCTATGGAAGCCAACAGCCATCCCCACGCACACACTATGTGTGTGCGCGCGTGTGTGTTGGTGTTGGTGTTGGTGTTGGTGCTGGTGCTGGTGCTGGTGCTGGTGCTGGTGCTGGTGCTGGTGCTGGTGCTGGTGCTGGTGCTGGTGCTGGTGCTGGTGCTGGTGCTGGTGCTGGTGCTGGTGCTGGTGCTGGTGCTGCTGGTGCTGGTGCTGGTGCTGGTGCTGGTGCTGGTGCTGGTGCTGGTGCTGGTGGTGCTGGTGCTGGTGCTGGTGCTGGTGCTGGTGCTGGTGCTGGTGCTGGTGCTGGTGCTGGTGCTGGTGCTGGTGCTGGTGCTGGCTGCTGCTGGTGCTGGTGCTGCTGCTGGTGCTGCTGCTGCTGGTGCTGCTGCTGCTGCGGTCCTGTTGCAGGTGTTCTGCTTCTTGAAGTGGTAGTGCAGAGTGCTCGAGGGCGCCTCTTGTAGTGATACAAAGGTGGTGTGATGCGCGGCCCTGCGCCAATGACTCCGCTGCGCAACACCTGACAACACTAGTGTGTGGCCGATACAACGTTTTTTGTATTTTTGTGTGTGTTGCCTCTACTCGAACTCAGGTACTACTAAAGTCGAATTTTAAAGCTGTTCAAAGGCCGGGGGTGCATTCTGCTGCCTTGTGCGAACCTACAACAGGTAGCGTCCACAGAGCGAGCAGACACCTCGTACCCAACTTGGCAAGAGAGTAGTGTTACAAATCCACCGAAGATGGCCTTCTAGATCGCCTTGGGTTGTTGCGTCCTGCTGCGGTGGGTGTGCTATTCGATCGCATGGCCACACATGCACGCCTCTACGAGCCTCCCTACCCATCCACCGATCTACCTCTGCATGCACTTGCATGGCAACCGAATGGATGATCGTGACCGTGGCGGGACGGGGGGTAAGGGGAGTGCGGGGCGGTGGAACACTGCCATGCACTCCCCACCTGCCCTAGCACCACACGCACTCTATGCCCGCCTGCCCACCTGACTCGCAATGTGAAAGAAACCACCACAGCAACACTACCACCACCACCCGTGCCGCACAAGAACAAGTGCACGTACACACACACGCGCGCACACGCACACACGCACACTTTTACACACGCACGCACGCACACCCACACACACACGCGCAAGCACACACACACATGCAGACTTCCACGTCCTCGTCCTCCTTGCTCTAGGCATATCCAACCGCACCACCTCGGTTGGTTGCGCGACACCTTGTAGGTGTTGGCTGCGCGCCCCCACGTGTCCCATAGGGGCGATGCAGCAGGCGCGCGCTCGAACCCTCTCCGACCGATTGGATGTCGCGTTCGCCGCCGTGCGCCTTCGCCTAAGGCCCATCGTTGGAAACCTCCTGATCGTTTTTGTTGCGTGTGGCATCGTGAATGAGGTCGTGGTGGCGGTGAATGGTGGCAGCTGCGTCCCCACCGCCCCCCAGGGGGCCCTGCTGCTTGTCACCCTTTTCTACTTGCTCAACGGGGCATACGTTCTGGTGACCGGGTGGGTCCTACTTGCCAACCGCTGCTGTGTCGATCGCGTCTGTGCATCGGCATGTGCATACACACACACGCATGCACACACACACATGCATGCACGCACACATACACACACACACAAACACAAAACACACAAAACCCACACGCACCCACACGCACCCACACACACACACACACACACACACGCACACACACACACACATGCATGCACACACGCACACGCACACGTACACGCACACGCACACGCACGAAATGCGCACAAGCACACACACACGCAAACGCACACGCACACACACACACACACACACGCACACGCACACGCACACGCACGCGCACGCACACACGCACACGTTCACGCACACACACGAAATGCGCACAAGCACACACACACGCACACGCAAACGCAAACGCACACGCACACGCACACGCACACGCACACGCACATGCACACGCACATGCACACACACACGCACGAAATGCGCACAAGCACACGCACACGCACACGCACACACACACACACACACCACACACACATCATGTACCAGGTGGCACACTGCGCACCGGTGGACACCCGATGAGGCCGCAGATTACGGGCTGGTCATCATGATCACGATGTCTCCTATCGTCAACACGCTGTCAGTGTTCGCCCTGGCGGAGCAGGGTTTCAACGACCTACAGCGAAGCTGGCCGGGCTTCCTCGGAGCCGTCCTTATGGTCTCCATAGTCGCCCAAGGCATCAAGCCGCAACACTCAATGGTCCAGATACTGTTGTTTGCACCGTGGATCACGTACGTGGAAGGGGGGGTTCCACTCACCTGCACGCATGCTGCGCACGTTGCTGCATGTTGCGCCATGGCTTGCCGCATGCATGCACCGTTTCATGATGCATGCTGCGTTGCCGCACCGCGGTCATGGGTATATTGATACTGTGCGAACGTGACCTGGCAGGCAACCCAACGGCAAACCATCCACCTGCCCCGTGCGCAGGTGGATGGAGTACTATCAGTGCTGCTCGCTGACCAGCTCATGTACCAAACTCGGCCTACTTGCGCACGCGATGGTGGCCCTCCCAAAGTGCCTGATCATCGGTCTGTCAATTTGCACGGCCGGCCACCTGATGATCATCAATTGGTACGTCAACCGCGCGCCACACACACGCACGCACACACGCACGCACGCACACAGGCACACGCACACACGCACACACACACACCAGTGGTGTCCTTAAGGAAACCGAGAATGCTCTGTTTGCCCCCGCAACATTGGAGGGAACATGCCTAAGTGCCCCCGCAGAAGGCGTTTTTTTTGCGGAAAAGTTTGAAATTGTCGAATTTCACACTTTTCGTAGCGAAATTCCCGCGATTCGCCCCTGCAGTTTCTCTCCAATTTTCCCGTTGGCGGGGGCGCTAAGGACATCACTGACAGACACACACACACACACACACACACACACACACGCACACGCACACACACACACACAAACACACACGAACAAAGGTTAGGGGAGGTTACCCCTAGGGAAGGTTATATCTAAGTTGTTGTTAGGTTGTTGGCGCCCCCAAAGTGGCCCATTTTTTCTCACCCCCACACAACTCCTCCCAGCCCCTCAGCCAGAGCCCCCCCAACCCCCGACTCAGCCCACCCCCAAACCCAGCATCCAACCCCTCGAGACAGAACCCTCAACGCCCAACCCCAAAACCATGCCCAACCCAACGAACCCGATATTCCCCCACGACCCCCTCACCTCACCCCCCAACGCACGCACTCACACATTCAACCACCACCACCCTCCCTCGCAGGTGCATCGCGCTCGACCGGGACGCATATCAGCGGCAGGCGCACGCGCTGCCCTTGAGCAGCCTGTTCAAAACCAATGCCTTGGCTCGCGTCCCCGGCTTGACGGAGCTGTTGTCACGCTACCAAGCAGCTGTCCTCTGGCTATCCGACAACGTCGCGCACAGCGCGTTGGTGCGCTGCGTGAGCTTTCCCGGCCTCTCCTACTACCTCTTCAGGACGCTCTGTGCGCGGTTTAACCCAAGGCGCATGAGCGTGAGCACGGTGCCGGCAGAGGAGTGGATCCTGGCGCTTGTGTTTGCGGTCTTCGTCGGAAGAGACAGCGCCACGCTCGACCTCGGTGACATGCAGCGCGCTCTCAAGAGGTCAATTGCCATCATGTCGGATTTGGTGCCTGAGCACGTGGTCAACATGCTGCTGCAAGTGCCGGACGACCTGTGCCCCCTGGTCTACCCACAGGTGCGGGAGCAGAGCCAGATCGGAGTGGGAGCCCGGAAGGACAGTTTGTCAGGGGCTGTGGGTAACACCGATCCATGGAGTGAGGTCGGCGTGTACGGCGTGCCTGGCATGCAACAGGCGCAGTCCGAACGCCCCTCCGTGGAGAGCAGCGGCGGTGTGAGCAGCCGCTCTGCTCTGCTTTCCAGCGCGTTATTTGTGGAGCTCCGCAACAACATCCGTGGCACGCAGCTCCCGGCCTCCGCTTCAGACTTGAGACACACACGACGCTCCACCAACTCCCTCGCCGCGACCTCGCCCCCGGCACCAGCAGACGTGCGGCTCGGGAAGCGCACCATCACGAAGAACGCCAGCTTCGGCTCTTTGACCGGTGTCCTCGCCGAAGGCAGCGGCGGACCAAGCAGCAACAGCGGAGCCATGCGGGTGATGCTGTCTCTCAAGCAGTACCTGGCGACAGGGTCGAGCAGCGACAGCATCAAGGCCACGCCGCACGAGGCAGGCAAGGAGGGGGCGCAGGTCAACGTCGCCGAGTGGCACGACTGCGTCACCATCTTCTTCAGCGACATCGTTGGGTTCAGCAGCTGGGCGCACGACATCTCGCCCGAAAAGGTGTACCCCAGGGGAGAGTTTTTTCAGTTTTTACATGTACGCGCCCGGAGGACCCCAGGGCGTGAGTTAAGGCCTAGACTACACGTCTAGGGGAGCTCTACTAGTAGAGCCCGCAAGGCCACGCAGCGCGCCAGCCTACCAGGGCCCAGGGGAGAGAGGGGGGGGGCATATATCGTCGCGTTGTCACGCCACATCGCCAATCGCTGCATCGCGGCTCGTCGCACTGCAAAGCGGTATCCCTATGGGGCCCTGCATTGGGGTACCCCATCAAACAAACGTCCACCCGCTGCTCGCAGGTGATGCAGACGCTGAACGACCTGTACTGCCGGCTCGACAACATCATCGTGGACGAGATGCCCTCGTTGTACAAGGTGGAGACGATCGGGGACAGCTACATGTGCGCCGCCAACCTGCTGCAGCGCGACCCGGAGCACGCCGCGACGATGATCCAGTTTGCACTGAGGGCTCAGGAGGAGGCGGCAAAGGTGTGTGTATGCGTGTAGGGGAGGATCTGGAGCGAGGGGGTTGCGTGGTCCTTGTGACCGCCCTGTGTCGCTGTCCTGTGTCGCCGCCCAGTGTCTCCGCCGCCCGCCTCAAAACTAAGTCGAGGCCAGATTCCCCTCCCTCCTTCCGCACACATTGCTTCGATGGCCCACCCTGTGCCCCTATCTTTACCTGCTCTGAGGGCGCACCACCCACCCTCTGATGTGCCTCCCTCACCGCCCACCCTCTCTCTGCCCATGCTCGTATGATGCACTGCCCACCTTGACCCTCTTCGCCTCGCAGGTGCCGACACCCACCGGCGATGGGACGATGCTGCAGATGCGATGCGGCATCCACTCGGGGCCGGCCATGAGTGGCATTGTGGGCAAGATCCGGCGCCGCTTCTGCCTGTTCGGTGCGCGAGGGATGGCTTGGCTGGCGCGATGGGTCCTGCGCTTGCGCCGCCTGCTGCTCCGCTTGCCGCTGTGCATGTGTCGCCGCTTTCAAGTCGCCGCTTTCGAGTCGCCGCTGTGAAGTCACCGGGTGCACTGTTGTTGCAACTGAGGTTGGCAGAAGGCTCCACCCAGGTTGGCAGAAGGCTCCACCCACGCCCCCCCCCCGCAGGCTCCACCGTCAACATGGCGTCGCGAACTGAGTCGTCATGCCCCGAGGGTGCCATCCAGATCAGCTCAACGTGCCTAGACGTGGCGAGGCCGCACCTGCCTCCCTATGTCATCATAACGGAGCGCGGGCCTGTCATGGTGAAGGGCGCCTCAGAGCCGTTGCACATGTCCCTCATTACAAAGGTTGGTGCCGCGATCGTGCCAACTTGCACTCCCCCAAGCGCGAACGCAGCCTTATGGCACGTCGCCGCCACTCCGGCGCGTGCGTCGGCACCCGTACCACCTTGGCCCACTGTCGACAAGGGGCGACAGTGCCACCCAACTATGCTGAGCCGGCTGCACATGCCCTGATTGCTGATGCTCCCCCTCCCGTGTTGTAGGATGAGGGGGTGCCGAGGGTACAAGTCACTGCACCTCTCTTTGTGGGGGTGCGTCGGCCCGTCATAAAGAGCTTCTCCTCCATGGAGCTGCTGCCGCCGCCGGTGTTGACGGTATCAAAGGTGGGTTGGTGGACTGTTCGCCACTGGTGGGGGGCGGTCCGAGGTGGTATGGCCACCAAGCTACGTGCGCTTTGCCGCGTGTGCGATTCGGGGTGTGCGCGCTCTGTTGCGCACGCTTGCCTCTGCTGGCACAACCGCTGCGTCATGCTGAGCCGTCTGCATGCATGGTGCGTTCTGCGTCGCAGGCCACGCCGCTGAAGCGCAGCTTCTCGTGCGACCCGTCGAGCTTTCTCGGGACGAACCAGCAAGGGTTGAGCCGTGGCCTCAGTTCGGGCCTGCTCGGATCGCTCACCCCGCTCGGGTCGCTCCTGCCTATGACGGGCCCAATCGGGTTCATGAGGAGTTTTGAGGCCACTGGCCTCAACAAGCCGGCGATGCCGCCATCAATGGAGGTGAGCTGCCAATCAACCGACCCCGCGGTCGTGTGCCAGGGCGAGCGCGGCGCCCCCGGAGGCGAGCACGACGAAGTCTCGGCTCCGTCCCGCTCCGGAACCGTCGTCAAGAGGCCTTCGCGGCTGGGTCAGGAGGCCTTCGCGGCTGCAAGGTTCGAGGCCAGCAGCGACTCCCACGGCAGCGACCACCCGATGCAGTGTACTTCAGCGTCGGAGCCCCAAATCGAGGACTTGCTGCATGTTGATGCATCGCTCATGGTGGTCAGCAACAGCAGCGGGGCAGCTCTGGCCTTGGTGTCAGGCACGAGGTCGGGCGACCTCAGGCAGCGGCGATGAGCACTACTTCTGCCCCAAGGGCTGTGCACCCACCCCTTGTTCAGGGGGGCATCATCACAGAGAAACTCTCTCTCTCTAACTAATGAAAACACATTTCTCCTTGAAATTTGACTTGGGTACAAGTGTATTTCCGCAGTTACAATCGTTTTTCTTACACAGCATGTGTCAAATGCGCAGTGTGTACTTAATCACATCGACAGTGTATTATCATCCCTGGTCTGTTACAAACCGAGAGGGATTTTCGTCTTCATTGAACCCAGAGAAACTAGCAAATAGGTGTGGGCGTCACGCGCCTCATTTGTGCCCGTGGCGTGCATGGCCTACCGAAAATAGACGCTACGCGCCGCAAGTTGCTACAGCAGCGGGGATTCTGCTCACCCCCCAGCCCTAACCATTTACCCTAAGCGGCCAATTATGCGTGCCAGTTGAAAATGCCCTCAACACAACAGAGGTTGCGGCTGGGTTGCGGCCCGGCTTTTACTTCTTTTATGCTTCCGGGCCACGTCTGGGCCATTGGTTGACCAACGTTGATCCCATGTTGCAGCTGGCATAGACATATCAATGGGGAGGTTGCTGGGGTGCATGGAGGAGACTGGCCTTTGTTGCCGCCTCAATGGAGGTCAAGGGGACTTTCCGGGCCCTGGAAAGTCCGGGCTTGGGCTTGGGCCCACGAGGAGGCGGCTGGCGCACTTCACAATGGTGCAGCAGGGAGCATTTCATCCTACGCCCCGACCCACCCGGTCCCCGCCAACAGTAGCCAGCCACCTTTTGTCAGTTATCAGGCGCTATACGACGACCACGGTCGAGTTCGCTGCCTGTTAAGTGCGACGCATGAGTGTAAAATCCACCACCCATGTTGCAGCCACACTCTCTTTCGTCTCCCACTTTGCAATGATCGTAGTCGTAGCGGAGCAGCCTTGCTACTCCATCCCCCGACCCCTGATTCCAGACCCCACGCCCAGGCAGGAGCTGAAAGCGGTCAGGCCCGGGCGGCTGCCTTAGCTGTGGGCAGGACGGAATGCAGACAAACAGCCTGGCTCATGCATAAAGAAGGTCGAGGCTGGGGGCTGTCGAGATGAGAGCACACATGAAAACGGGTGAGCCGGCCGTCCTCGGTGCGACTAGCTTGTACAAACTCCTCAACTTCCCAAACCGTCAGTCAAGCATCAGCAGGGCACGTCACGGCACTGTGCCGCGCCCCGTGGTGCAGCGCTTGCGCAGCGCTTCTCGATGGTCGGGCACTGCAGTGGACACTGCAGTGGGTGCACAAGGGTGCGCGTGCTAGCCATCCCGATGAGAGCCGCATCATCACAGCAGCTTTGACGCCACGTACACGTCCTTCCATTGGTAGCGGTGCAGCATGTGCGTGACGAGGCGCTCGCCACCCGCAGAGTACATGAGCTGCTCGGCCGTGACCACGTGCGCGTCAGTTGCTGGCGTGGCCGCGGGCTTGCGGCTCTCCCACACGCGCGACACCACAGCGCCGACGTCCTCGGGCGTGAACGGAGACCTGGGGAGAGGCAAGGGGGCGGAGAGGGATGAGGGAGGGCAGGGGGAGGGGGGGGTGCATGTGCCTGTGGTGCGTGTGCCTGTTGCCTGCCTGTGCATGTGTGTGAGGGCGCAATTGCGCGTGCCTTCCTGACTCTTTCCCTCCCTCCCCCCCTCCCTCCCTCCCTCCCTCCGCCACCTGTGGATGGTATTGCCTCCCTCTGACCACCCCCTCCCTCCCCCTCCACCACCCCCGACATACCTGTGGATTGCCTTGCCCCCCTCTGATCCCAGGGGGTACACGACCCGGAAGACCTCGTCCGGCGACGCGCGCGCATTGGTCTTGATGGAGCCTGTAGACACAGAAAACGCCTTCTTGATGCCTGTATGCGGAAAGAGGAGTTTGTGTGTGTGTTTGAGTGAGCATATGTGTGTGTGCGTGAGTGAGTGTGTGCATGCATGCCTCTGCGCGTATTGGGTCCTCTCTTCTCCGCCTCCCCCCAAACCGAATATTCCAGTGAGCATGTCGCGGCCAGAGCGCACATTGCAGCGTCGCCTTCATGCCAATGAGCCCCACCCTCCCACCCTGCATCCCCCCAACCCTCCCTCACTCACCTCCCTTGCCTCTCTCCCTCGACTCCCTCCCCTCCCTCCCTCCCTCCTCCCTCCTCCCTCCCTCCTCTCCCTCCCTCTTCCCTCCCCCCCTCTCTCTCCCCTCCCCTCCCTCCCCTCCTCCTCTCCCCTCCTCTCCCAAGCCCCCTACCCCCCCCCTCACTCCCAACCCAAATTACTCACCCGTGAACATGTCGCGGTCGGGACACAGGTGCAGAAGCGTCGACTTGATGTCAATGAGCGCGGGTCCGTCCGCCTCGCGTGACACAGCAAACATGTCCCACAGCACCTCCTGCAGCGGGCGCGGGGTGTGTGTGTAGCTGGTTGAGATGGAGTCGGGTGGGATTGGGGGGGAGTGTGTGTGTGTGTGTGTGTGTGTGTTGGGAGAGGAGCGAGCGCTCATTGTGTTGGAATTCGGGTGGAGGTGGGGTGGGGGTGGGGGGGCACAGAGAGGGGCACAGCGCTCCTCGACACGATGCGATGCACCGCTGCTGCACCGCACTGCCGAACTGCACCGCACACCACCGCCCTGCCGTGCCCTGTCCCATCCTGCCCGGCCCCATGCTGCCCTGCACAGCACCTTCGTGGTCATACGCATCGCGCTGCGCTGCACCGCACTGTCCTCTGCCCTGCCCTGCCCTTCCCTGCCCTGCCCTCCCAGCCCTGCCCTGCACCTTGAGTGCGGTCGTGCGGTCGTACGTGTGCTGCAGCTGCGCTGCATTGCACTGCACCGCATTGTCCTCTGCCCTGCCCCGCCCCGCCCTGCCCTGCCCTCTTTCCTGCCCCCCCAGCCCTGCCTTGCACCTTGAGTGCGGTCGCACGGTCGTACGCGCCCCGCAGCTGCGCTGCATTGCACTGCACAGCACAGTCCTCTGCCCTGCCCTGCCCCGCCCTGCCCTCTTCCCTTCCTTCCCAGCCCTGCCCTGCACCGCACCGCCCTTTCCTCTGTTCTGCCCTGCCCTGCCCTCTCCCCTGCCTTCCCAGCCCTGCCCTGCACCGCACCGTGAGTACGGTTGCGCTGCCCTACACCACACCGCACTGTCCTCTGCCCTGCCCCGCCCTGCCCTTGCACCGCACCTTGAGCGCGGTCGCGCGGTCGTACGCGTCCCGCTGTTGTGCGACCGCCATCTCCGCATCAAGGTCCTCCTCACTGCCGGGAAGGAACGCCTGTGGTAGGAGGGGCAGAGAGAGAAAGTATGAGAAAAAGACAGCGACAGGGGAGAGACAGAGCAAGAGAGCAAGCGAGCGCGCACGCGCACGCGAGAGAGAGAGACCGCCATCTCCGCATCAAGGTCCTCATCCCTGCCGAGAAGGAGCGACTGCGGTGGGGGGGGGGCAGACAGAGACCAAGTACGAAAGCGACAGTGGAGAGACAGAGCAAGATAAAAGCGACAGCGGAGAGACAGAGCAAGATAGCGAGCACGCACTCGAGAGGAAGAGATACAGAGACCGCCATCTCCGCATCAAGGTCCTCCTTGCTCCTGGGAAGGGACACCTGAAAAGGCAAGGTCACATAGTCACTATGTCACTATCTCACGGTGAGAGGGAGAGGACAGTTCGGAAAATAGATGTAGGGACAGCGGCCAGCGAGCGGCGGGCAAAGAAAGAGAAATCGAGCCCCCCCCCTTCATTCCCAGGCATCCCACTTGATTGCATGCACCTAACCAACTCGCCACGATCGTCCACTGCAACTCCAACTTCGGTGAGGTCATCCACGCGCCCAAAGTGATTCCGTTCATGCTCCCCCCCCCCCCTAGAAAGGCATCACACGTGATTGCATGCACTCTGTTTCTCTCTCTCTCTCTCTCTTTCCCTCTCTCTCTTATACTGGAACCAAATCACCACGCTCGTTCACTTCTCCCAAATCTCTACTCTCCAAACTCCCCACTGCTACAACTGGACCCAAACCAAAAACACATCTACCTTGTACTGGAACCAAATCTCCACGCTCGTCCATTGTGCGCGCGACAGGCATCCGTCCTTGTTGTCGTCGACCTCATTGAGCATGTAGACCTGGTCGGCCATGTCGGCACACGACGCCTGTGGTGGTGGTGTGTGTGTGTGTGTGTGTTGTGTTTGTGAGTGTGTGTGTGTGTGTGTGCGTTGACAATTTACAGTCCATTGGACGCCTTTGATGGCATATTAGACCCAGGCGTGTGTATGGGCATGTGTGTGTATGTGTGTGTGTGTGAAAGAGTGTGTGTGGGTGGGGGGGGGGGGGGGGGGGAATTTGTGCCCACACGCACCTGCATGATTGCTGGGAACGCCGCCGACGCGAGCGCGCACACAATCTCGCGCCAGTCCAGACACCCGCTGTTGGTTGGGTCGTACGCCGATAGCGCGGGGGCGAGCCCCGGCGCAGACACGCCGTGCCAGCCGGGTGGGAGGCCTCCGCTGGTCGAGGCGGAGACGAGGAGCTGGGCAGCATCTGATGTGCGGAGCCAGCCGGTTGGGGCGGCGGCCTTGAACGACTGTGGGGGGAAGAGCATGTGTGTGTGTGTGTGTGTGTGTATGAGCGAGAGGGAGAGAGAAACAGAGAGAGGAAGAGAGAGAGCGAGCGAGAGAGGCAGATACTGGGGGAGAGAGAAATTGAAAGAGCACGAGAGAAGAGAGAGACACAGAGAGAGAGAGAGAGAGAACGAGAGAGGAGCTGGGCGAACCTGATGTGCGGAGCCATCCGGTTGGGGCGGAGGCCGTGAAGGACTGTGGGGGGGGGCGGTAGTGTGCATGTGTGTGCGTGCAAGTGTGAGTGCAAGAATGAGAGAGGAAAAGATAGAGACAGAAAGAGTGAGAGAGAGCAAGAGCAAGAGAGAGAGAGGAAGAGAAGGAGAGATAACGATCAAGCAAGAGAGAGTGGGAAAGAGGGAGAGAGAGAGAGACAGAGAGAGGAGCTGGGCGGCATCTGATGTGCGGAGCCATCCCGGTTGGGGCGGCGGCCTTGAAAGACTATGGGGGCAAGAATGTGCGTGTGTGTGTGTACGAGGGAGAGGGAGTGAAACAGAGAGAGGAGAGAGAGAGAGAGAGGCAGAGAAGGAGAGAGAAGGCAAAAGAGCAAGAGAGAAGAGAGAGAGAGAGCTATAAAGAGATAACAGAGAGAGAGTCGCGCGGCGTTTTATGTGCGGAGCCATCCGGTGTGGGCGAAGCGGCCTTGAAGGACTGAGGGCAAGAGTGTGCGTGTGAGATCTGCAGAGTGTGACTGAATGAGCCCTTGTCCGCACATTCACGAGCCCTCCCAGCTGCCCAGTCGACAACAGCCCTGCTGGCGGTGCCCTCTATGCATGCCAATTATCATGATGTATGGCCATGTATGTAGTGTCACACACACACACACACACACGCCCACGCACCTTCACTAGCCCCGCCAGCTGCCCGGTGGACAGCAGCCCTGCTGGTGGTGCCTTCTCGCGTGCAGGCGGAGGTGGAAGCCCCGGAGCAGGCGCGACGTGGAGGGAGGCCTCGTTGACCACCTGTGTGGGGAGTGGGGATGGGGTGTGAAAGGTATGGAGAGTGGTGTGGGGCGTCGGTGCTGCGAGGCACGCACGCACACACCCATGCATGCATGCACACACGCACTCACACACGCACACTCGCACCCATGCGTGCACACACACACGCACGCACACACACACCCATGCACACAAACGCCCCAAACCACACACACACAGCAACACCCCCTGACCGCCTCCCCCCCCCCCCTCTCCCCTCCCCCCGCCAGCCCCGCATCCTCCAGCCTCAGATCTGCCGCCAGTGGCCGCCCCTCTGACACACACACACATAGCCTCCCCCCCACAAGCTCACACACTCACCAGCCCTGCATCCTCCAGCCTCAGATCCGCCGCCAGCGGCCGCCCCTCTGCCGCCGCCCCCCGCACCACCCGATCCAAAGCTGACACAGCGCTGCACTCGGACGTGTAGCGTGCGCGCGTCCATGCGAAGAGGTCTCTCAGTGTGGAAGTGTGGGCCTCGGATACGAAGGCGACGGCAGATGAGACGCGCGTCTGCGTGCGCGCGCGTGTGTGTGTGTGTGTGTGCGAGTGCGCCTGTGTGTTCGAGACGTTGCGCTCACCACCAGGATGTCGAAATCCCTCGCCGCCCCCGCAAAAAGCCGTGTGTACACCTCAAAACACAAAGGCACCAAGACACCCTTAAAGCAAACAACCCCCAATACGACCCATCACAATGAGCCGTGCGCGCGCAACCAGAACCTCAATCTCCCTCGTCACCCCCGCAAACAGCCCCGCTCGTGCGCGACCGTGTCCACCCTCCAACCCCCTCCCCAAGGGGCCAAGACACAATCGTACAAGGCACAATCGTATATTATCAGAAAGCTTATCCACATAGTCGTGCAAGGCACCCACTGCAATCAGCCGCGCGCGCGCCACCAGCAGCTCGATCTCCCTCGCCACCCCCGCAAACACCCCAAACACAAGGGCATCAAAACACTCTTTCAAACAAGGCACCCTCAAAACGACCCACCGCAATCAGTCATGCGCGCGCCACCAGCATCTCAATCTCCCTCGCCACCCCCGCAAACAGCCCCGCCTCGTGCGCCACCGCGTCCACCCTCCAGCCTCCTCCCCAAGGGGCCAAGACACAATCGTTCAAGACACAATCGTACAGCATCAGATAGCAAGTCTTGTGAGGCACCCACCGCAATGAGCCGCGCGCGCGCCACCAGCATCTCGATCTCCCTCGTCACCCCGGCAAACAGCTCGCGCGCCACCGTGTCCACCACGCGCGCATTGACCACCGGCGCCTCCACCTCGGCCTTGCCACCCTTCTTCCCGGCCGCGTCCTTGGGGGTGGCGCCCTTGGCTTTTGTGGCCTTGGGGTCGATGGGGGCGTTGGGGTCGAGGGAGGCACGGAGCGCGGAGGTGGAGGCCAGGATGATCTGTATTTGCGCGTGCGAGAGAGAGCGTGTGTGTGTGTGTGCATGTGTGTGTGTGTGCGTGGGAAAAGGGAGAGATTTTGTGTGTGTGTGTGTATGTGCACGCGCGCGCAAGAGAGAGTGTGTGTGTGCGTGTGTGTGTGTGTGTGTCTGTGTCTGTGTGTGTTTTGTTTTCCCTCCCTCCCTCCCTCCCTCTCTCCCTCCCTCCCTCCCCCCCTCCCTCCCCTTTCTCGATACCACGCACCTTTATTGCGCTCGCAACACCTGGCGTCTTGCTTGCCAGCTCGCCCACCCACTCGGGCATCGCCATCGCAGTCTTCGACTTCTCGTCGAGTGCGTCCTGTG
>VFSX01000153.1:117500-130000 GCA_016618255.1 Chlamydomonas sp. UWO 241 | reverse complement strand
TGTCCTCTAGCTTTGGCATGCAAATCAACGCCGCCAAGACAGAAGTGATGATTTTGCCAGCAGATTTTGTCGCGGATCTGCCCGCGTTTGCGCTGACTGGTGGTGAAGTGAAGACCGCCTCTGCATTTAAGTATCTAGGGAGTTGGATAACCCAGACTGGTGGTGTGGAAAGGAGATCGGTGTGCGTGTCGGTCGCGCGCTGGGCGTGTTTGCGTCTTTTGATAAGATTTGGGCCAGCAAGAAGATGCAAGTGCAGTCTAAGATGCGGGTTTACAAAACTTTCGTGCTGCCCCACTTTCTGTACGGCTGCGAAACATGGGCCACTACTAAAACACAACTAACTCGATTGGAGGTTGCCCACTCTAACTGCCTTCGTCGCATTCTGGGTGTGTGCCTGGTCGACCGGCACAGATTAACTTATATTCGGCAGGCGTGCGACACCGAGCCAATTGAGAGCCCTGTGGCAAAGCGATCAATGCAGTGGCTAGGCCATGTGATGCGCATGCCGGCTCCTCGTCTTCCTCGTACGACTTTTGACTGCACAATGGATGTGGCTCGGCAGCAAGGCCGGCCTACAGCCTCCTCCCGACACTATTTTCTTAAGCTACTGATTCAGCAGCTAGGCGAAACTAGTGGCCTCGTTCTGATTGGAAGACTTTTTCGGACACGGCGTTTGAGCGTGCTCAAGATAGGGTCGGGTGGAGAGCCGTGGTGTACGGTCCGGCTGCCCCTCAGGCGCCGGCCCCTCCACCACGGGGGTCAAGTAGATTGGCAAGCGCCACTTGACCCCCTATCCCCTAGAAGCAGTTAGGACCTATTTTGGAGGCGTCGCACAATAGCTCTCCTTTTGCTCTGGGACTACACGTTGGCAGGCAGCCGGCTGGTGGCTACCGCCCCTCACAAGTAATTGTTAGGGCCAGAACTGGACTTGGGTCTAGGCGGTGGTACTAGGACTAGAGGTGGTCTTTGCTGGAAAGCCGATGTAAATGTAACTGTAACTGTAACAGTTGTGGTCAGGCGTGGCAAGCAGGCGCACCTCTAGCGCCCGCCACTCTGCCAGCAGCGCATGCATGTGTTGTGTTGGGTAGGCAGATGTGGGCAGTTGCGGGCAGTTGCTGGCAGTTGAGCCAGTCACCAGTTGTGATCAGGTGTGGCACGCGAGCGCACTTCGAGCGACCGCCACTCTGCCAGCAGCGCATGCTTGTGTTGTGTTGTGAATGTAGTTGTGGGCAGTTGTTGGCAGTTAAACTAGTCAGCAGGTGTGAACAGTTGTCGCAAGCAGGCGCACCTCTAGCGCCCGCCACTCTGCCAGCAGTGCGCGCGAGAGGCGCGGGGGCAGCGCCACGACCGGCGGCGGCGCGGCGGCGCTGGCAGCCAGGGCGTCCGCTGCTGCTGCTGCTGCGGCAGCGGCGGCCTCTGTTGCTGCTGGGGTGATGTTGAGGGTGGCGTCAGCGGTGACATCCTGTGTGTGCAGGGGAGGGGGGGGGGGGGCGGCAGGTGTGGGAGCGAGAGATAGAGTGCCGAGAGAGGCGAGTGGGCAGGAGCCAGCGGAGAGGGATAAGCGAGCGAGGGAGTTCTATGTCGAGCACGGCATCTTGGAGAGGGGGGCGGAAAGGGTTCTGTTAGCGCGAGGGGCGGGGGTGGGGGGGGGGGGGGCAGAGAGTGGGAGGCAAGCGAGCGAGCACGCAGGCAAGCAGGCACAAGCAAGCAAGCAAGCAAGCAAGCAATGCACACCTGCGCCGCAAACAGTCGCTCTGCCTCTGCCGCAGCAGCCTCCGCCGCCGCGCGTGCCACCTCTGCCTTGGCTGCTGCCGCCTCTGCACCACGGCACGCAGCCTCGGCCTGCTCGGGGAACGCAGGGATGCGCGCGTGTGTGCGTGTGTGCATGCGTGTGTGTGTGTGTGTGTGTGTGTGTGTGTATATGTGCATGCGTGAGTGTACGTGTGCTGTGTCTGTTCTCAAGCAAGAGAGGGAAGAAAGGCACTCGCAAGTGTGTGCTGGGGGGTCCTCACATGGGCCGAGCGGAACATGTGCCCCCCTCCCTAACCCTTGTTATCACCCCAGCACGCCACTTGCCTGCTCCGCGGCGCTGCGGGCGTCGGCCTCGGCGCCGGCGTTAACTTCGGCATCGCCCAGGCTGGTGGCAGCGCGCGCCTGTTGTGTGTGTGTGTGTGTGAGGGAGGGAGTGTTAAAGGGCATGTGGCTGTGGCTCTGTGTGTGGGGGGGGAGGTGGGGGCGTTGACTTTGGCATTGCCCAGGCTGGTGGCGGCGCGCGCCTGTTAGGCGTGTGTGTGTGCGTGTGTGTGTAAGGGAGTGTTAAAGGACATGTGGCTGTGGCTCTGTGTGGGGGGGGGGTGGGGGGGTGGGGGGTCAACCTCTGCATCGCCCAGGCTGGTGGCAGCACGCGCCTGTTGTGTGTGTGTGTGTGTGTGTGTGCGCGTGTGTGTGTGTGAGGGAGTGAGGGAGTGTGAAAGGGCATGTGGCTGGGGCTCTGTGTGTGCGTGTGTGTGTGTGTGTGTGTGTGTGTGTGTGTGGCGTTGACCTCGGCATCGCCCAGGCTGGCGGCAGCGCGTGCCTGTGACAGAGTTTGGGCGTGGGCGGAAGGGGGGGGGGGGGGCGGCTTCGAGTCATCTCTCTCCTTAGACCCCTCTTTCCACACGTGGTGCCTCACGAGCAGGAACCGCGCACTCGTTTGCCATCTTTGCGCAATCTGCGCTCTCCCCATCCTCCCTTTTGTCACTCAACTGTTCCCCTCTTTTGCACACAGAAGCAGACACTTTCACACACACATGCACGCACACACACACACACACACACACACACACACACGCACACACATGCACCCACCCACACAACACACACACACACACACACACACACCTGCGCCTCTCCTGCCACGACCGCGCTCTCCCTCGCCCTCTCCGCATACTCTGCGCTCTCAGTCGCAGCAGCCTTGCATACGCGAAGGCACTCGGCGCACTTGGCAGCGCTCTGAGCCTTGAGCACCTGTGACACAGTGCATTGATTCATACGGTCAGTATGCGCGTGTGTATCGGTATTGGTGGTGGTGTGCACGGGGCGGGGGGGGGAGGGGGGGGTCAAAGGCACTCGGTGCACTTGGCGGCGCTCTGAGCCTTGAGCACCTGTGTGAGTGAGACATACACTATGTATTGTACACTGTACAGTCCATCACAATTGTCAGTCTGCACGGAGAGGGAGACGGGCATTACATGAGTGGGAACAATCAGACAGGGCATCACACGCTGTGTCCCCCCTCCCCCCCCTACCTCCATTGCTGCTGCGTCCTGAACCTTGGAATTGGGGCCTGCCAGCAGCATCTCGACACCCACACGCAACACAGGCCCTATCTCCCCCCACCCTCACTCCCGAGCAAGGCGCGCGCTGTCTATGTTCAAAGGTCCCACCTCAGTTGCTGCCGCATCTCGAACCTTGGACTTGGGGTCTGCCAGCAGTGTCCAGCTCGACACCCAGGTGCAACAAAGTCTGCCGCTCACACCCCCTGTATCAGGTCCACACTGACCCTGTGCCGAGGTCTCACCTTAGTTGCTGCCGCATCCCGAACCTTGCACTTGGGGTCTGCCAGCAGTGCAGCAGCTGCCAGTCCAGCTCGAAACCCACAAGTAACAAGTAACACGGGGTTTCCAGCTAAGCAGGCTACTCTTCTACTAGAGATCACCCGCCGATACTCCAGCCCACTTGAGTGTACTAGAGAACCGCCGGCTCCCGGCCAATAGACTACCGCTCCCGCCGGCTAGACTACCCCAAACAGCGGTCTCTGAGAGACATGTCTGGCAAGGAGCATATAGAAAAGGGCCTTCCTCAGGGTCACAGTAGTGGCCTTGTGGCCAGTCAAGCCGGCAGAGCCGACTGGCGCTGACTGGAACGCCCCGCCTGGCAGTGCATGGCTGTCCAGCTCTCGTTTGCATGGGGCTCAGCCGGCGCCCCATGCCTCATGCATGGCCAGGTCCCACCCTCCAGGGGTGCATGGACGACAGAGTTGTCATGGAGGCTGCCTGAAGACCTTCCAACGCCAGTCACCGGCAGACGAGCGACCCCGAGGATGAGCGCGGTGACGAACGCTGCGATTGGTGAAGCGGATTTACTCTGTGTTGCCTCGGCGGTCGCCACCGCTGAAGCCGTGATGGTAGCCCGCCTCACGGGCAGCCATCTTGACCAATGTCCAGCATGCATTGACGGGCGCCAGCTCCTCCGCTTGTCGACTCGTCGATCGACTCGTCGAGATCGGTGCCGCATGGCGTCCTGCATGGGGGGAGGATAAGGGCCGTCTCCCAGCACGGGCCGCGGCAGCGCCGCGGCTACTCGCCAAGCCATGGCAGCGCCGGCAAGCCGCTCCTGAAGTGTTCCACCGAGGGGCAGTCTAGCAGGAGCCGGGCCAGTCGTATTTTACCCCGCTCGTCAGCGGCACGGAGATCCTCGTCACCAGCAGCGCCGCATTGCTGGGTCCAGGGCTCGGCGACGAGAACGCGCCTCCGTTAATCGAGCCCCCCAGCTCGAAACCCACACGCAACAAAGTCTGCCCCTCACCCCCTCCAGCAAGGCGCTCACCGACCCTGCTTCACGGTCTCATCGTAGTTGCTGCCGCGTCCTGAGCCTTGGACTTGGGGCCTGCCAGTAGCAGCTGGGCGCCCAGGAACAACACACCACAGCCCCTCACTGGCCCCTCCCCCTGGCACGCGTTGGCGTTTTCAGGTTCCGCCCCACCTCGGTTGCTGCCGCGTCCTGAACCTTGGACTTGGGGTCTAGCAGCAGTGCAGCAGCTGCCAGCTCAGCCTTCTTTGCGGTGAGAAGCTCGAGGGCTGCGTCCTCGGCGGCAACGCGTGCAGCCTCGGCGAACGCCTGCAGGCCAGATTGCGGAGTAGGGTCATGAGGGAAGAGGGAGGAAAGAGGGTCTGGAGGGCACAGCAGAGCGCAGTGCAGCGCAGCACGGCGCAGTACAGTGCATCAGACAACAAACATGCCAAACACACCTGCGCCTCCTCTGCCGCCTCCTTGGCGCGTGTCGCAGCCTCAACGCTTGCGCGCGCACTCGTGACTGCATCCTGTAGGGCGATGGGCGCGCAAAGGGGTATGGTGGTCAGTGATCCCCCTGCAAGCCGTGTACCGCTCAGGGCCGGATTTCGCATTCCCCCCCCCAAAAAAAGTTGTGGGAGAGGGCGGAGGAGTGCGCTAGAAAGGTCCAGATGAGTGCAGCACAACGACATGCATTGCGGCAGCACCAGCCATGTATTGCGCCTGATATGAGTGGTCAAAGTCGCTCAAGCGGGGGAGAAAACTGATAACTAAAATCCTTCCCTGGAGTTACTGATGGTGGTCTGTGGCTGGATGGAGGATTGCAATACACTGTATCCTCCTAAAGCAGCCCTATCACCCCGCCTCGCTTTCCCCTTTTCTCCCTCTCTCTCCCACCCTCAAATATGCACACAGCGGCACCCGACGCCGATGCCGTGACCTCTGGTTTTGGCCCAAGCCTCCACACTGCCCCAGCTCTCTCCATATCCCTCTCTCTCCCCCCCTCCCCCCTGCCCCCTCCTCCTTCTCATACCTTAGCACGCAGCAGCCCCGCCGCCACATCTGCCGCCGATGCCATCACCTCTGGCTTTGGCCCAAACCCATCGATCGGGCGGCGCAGCTTCGCAAAGCGCTTGAGCCACTCGTCGAGGGGCGCGGCCTCCGAGGTGTACGCGGCAAGGCGGCGCTGCACTTGCACGGCGTCGTTTGAAGCATCGGCGACCTGGGAAGGAGAGGATACGTGTGTGTGCGTGTGTTTGCATGCATGTCTGTGTGTGTGAGAAAGAGAGTGAGGGGGGGTGGCGCAGGCTCAAAGGTGTACGCGGCGAGGAAGCGCTGCACTTGCACGGCGTCATTGGAAGCATCGGCGACCTGGGAAGGGAAGAGGAAGTGCGTGTGTGTGTGTGCATGCATGTGTTTTTGTGTGTGTGTGAGAGAGAGAGTGAGGGGGGGGAGGGGCGCTGGCTCAAAGGTGTACGCGGCGAGGCAGCGCTGCACTTGCACTGCATGGGCAGAGGCATCGGCGGTCTGAATCGGGAGGAGGCAGGAGGGGCGTGTGTGGGGGCGGGGGGGGGGGGGCAGGGGAGGGGGGAGGGGGTGAAAGGGAGGTTGATGCATCCCACGCCCAGACATCCTAGCACGGGCACCAATGTTGCAACCTTCTGAGCCCTGATCCCTTGGAAACCCCCACCTCCACTGTCAGCACACTCAGTGAAACCAATGTGAGTGCCCTTGAATTAAGACCCTCTTCTCATCCGCCCCCCCCCCCTCCTCGACATTCTCAGATGCCCTCCCGCGTGAGACCCACCTCCACCAGCCGCGCCACAAGTCCGGGGTCGTCCCCATGCGGTGGGCCGAGCCTATCTGACATCCCCTCCCTCCGTGCCTCTCTCCCCCTCCCTTCTCACACTCTCCAACATGCCCAAATCCCACACACCCAAAACCATAAGCGTGCCCTCCCTTCTAAGCACACACACCCCTCCCCCTCTCGGTTTTCTCAGATATATGCCCTTACCTCCACCAGGCGTGCCACCAGCCTGGGGTCGTCCACAGGCGGCGGGCTGTACTCCAAAGCATCCGCCAAACCCCCCTCCTTGTGTCCTCACATCTGCGTGTGCCCTCACCTTCAGAATGCACACACACACGCACACACACGCAAGCACACACTCACACACACACACACACACACGCACACACACACACATGCACACGCACACGCACACAAACACACACACACGCCTTGTGTCCTCAGATCTGCGTGTGCCCTCACCTTCCCAATGCAAAACACACACACACATACACACACACACATACACACATACACACACACATACACACACATACACACATACACATACACACACACACATACACATACACACACATACACCTACACATACACACATACACACATACACACATACACATACACATACACATACACACATACACATACACACATACACATACACACATACACATGCACATACACACACACACACATACACACATACACACATACACACACACATACACACACACACACACACACATACACACACACACACACACACATACACAACTTCACACAACACACACACACACACATACACACACACACACACTCTTCAAGTGGTGTCAAAATCGTCGGGGGCTCCCGCCCCGACGCCGCCAATGGCGGACCAACTGGGCTGACAGGGTGCTGCAGCAGCGTGAGCGACTCTGGGTTTGGGGGAATCGGCTCTGTCGCCGATTTGCCCTGATTCAGAGCGCTAGAGGCTGTTTGAGACACGGCGTCATAAGGCAGGCAACTGCGAGGCATGCGGGGACGGAGGGAAGGCTGCTGGCAGAAGTCGGCGCCGCCATCGTCGGTACCCCCATGCAGCCACGGGCACCGGCACCGGACAGAGGCTGCAGCTACGCTAAAGCCAGGGCACCAGCTATGGGCATCGGCTATTGATTGACATCGGCTAAGGCTTCGGCTACGGCCAGGGACACCCTGCATCTGCACTCATATCGCATCGGCTGCACGTCCACCCTCTGGGCATCTGCATCGGCCGCGGCTGCGGCCACGGCTACTGACATCGGCTGCGGCGACGGCTTCGGCCTACGGACTGCAGCTACGGCACGAATCGCGGGGCACTTCAGTGACCTGCATGGAGGGTCTCCATGCAGGGCGAATCTTACTTGCATGACACACATGACGACGGAGATGCACTGGCAGCAAGCGCCCTCGCAGTGCAAGCGCCATGCATGGAGGCTGGCGGCATGGCGGGCATGCGCCACGTGATGAACGGAGGAGGAGGAGGGTGGCCAGGCTGGCTGCCCGAACTGAGACGCATGGCGCGACCAGATGTACTAGAGCTAGTGGGATGGACACAGTCAATGTGTATCCACTCAGTGGACTAGTGCGGGTGATAGAATCTGCCTGCCTCAGGGATTGAGTGCGCAAGCACAAGTCTAATACGCCATTTAAGGCGTCCAACAAGACTGTAAAATCGACCAGACACACACGCACACACACGCCTAAAGTCCTCAGAACTGTGTGTCTCCGCACCTCCACCAGGCGCGCCACCAGCCCCGGGTCGTCCACAGGCGGTGGGCTGAACTCCAGATGGTACTCCTTGCCAGTCTGCGGGTCGAGGCGACGCCCGAGCGCACGCCTCAGGGCGGCGGCCTCGTCGGTTAGGCCGAGCACGAGCACGGCGTCGAGGCCGGAGATGAGAGGACGGAAGATCTGCGGGGGGGGGAGAGACAGAGTGCATGTGTGAGATAGAGTGAGAGAGTGAGAGTGAGATTGAGAGAGAGAGGGCAGCGGCCTCGCAGCTGAGGTCGAGCACGGGCACGGCGTCGAGGCCAGAGTTGAGATGACGGAATATCTGGGGAGGGGGGGAGAGAGAGAGTGAGTGAGAGAGTGAGAGTGAGAAAAGATATTGAGAGAGGGTGGCGGCCTCGTCGGTAAGGCCAAGGACCAGCACGGCGTCGAGGCCGGAGATGAGAGGACGGAAGATCTGCGGGCTGGGGGAGAGAGAGAGTGTGTGTGTGAGAGAGTGAGTGAGAAAGTGCGATAGGGTGGCTGCCTCGCAGGTGAGGCCAAGCATGAGCACGGCGTCGAGGCCGGAGATGAGAGGGCGGAGGATCTGGGGGGTTGAGGAACGGGTGATAGAGAGTGAGAGTAAGAGGGCGGCTGCCTCATTGACGAGGATGGATAATCGGGGGGTGGGGGGGGGAGTAAGAGAGTGAGAGAAAGGCAGTCAGTCTGTGAGGCAGACAGGCACGCACACGAGCAGGACATGCAGGGCACGCAGGGAAAGCAGGGAAAGCAGGGCAGGCGGGGCAGACCCCGGTGCAGTGGCGGTTGCGGTTGCGGTGCTAACTATATAGAGCGACAGCAGCAACCCCGATGGTGACTTACTACTGGAGGAATCTCACTGTAGCATCCATAATCATCAAAACGCCTCATCCATCATCATCAGAGCCTCATCCATCAGCATCATAATCATGACCACCATCTGAGCGGCCGCACCTGCGGCAGCGACCCCGGCGGCGGCGGCGCGACGCGCGACGCGCCCGCGAGCGCCTGCATCTCGCGCTCCAGGTCCAGCCCAGTGAGAGCCTTCTCCAGGAGCACCGACTGTGTTGGGGAGGCAAGGCATGGCGCACGCGTGGTGTGTGTGTGTGTGTATGTTGGGTGTGTGTGTGTGCGTGTGTGTGCGCGTGCACATTTGCGCTGTTGTTAGCATCCAGGCAGCAGGCTGCCCTCCATTCCTCAGATGCATGCATGCATGCATGCATGTATGCACGCAGACTCCACCCACCTGCGCCATAAGGCTGGGAACCCGTTCCCACAAACCCCTGCTGCCCTCCACTTTGAGAGTCACCGCCCTAGATGCATGCATGCAGACCCCTCCCACCACCACCACCACACACACTCACACACCCACACACTTGCGCCATTGAGCGTGGGAATCCATCCACCACAAACCCCTGCTGCCCCTGCCCCACCACCACCACCACCACCACACACACACATATGCATGCAGTCCCCCCCCCACCCCCCACCCCCCCACACACACCTGTGCCATTGAGCGTGGGAATCCATCCACCACAAACCCCTGCTGCGGCTCTTCCGGCTCCTCCACCTTGGCCTTCCCCTTGGCACCCCCCTTGGTGGGTGGAGCAGGCGCCTCCTCTTTGACGGGGGTCGTGCCGAGTGAGCGGACAGCGTTGACGAGCACGGAAACGAGGAGATCTGTGTGTGTGTGTGTGTGTGTGTGTGTGTGTACCAGCAGGGTGTGAAGGGTGTGTGTGGAGGGTGCAAAGGGTGGTAGGTGCAGCCAGCGCCTCCTCTTTGACGGGGGTCCTGCTGAGTGAGCGACCAGCGTAGACGAGCACGGACACGAGGAGATCGGTGTGTGTGTGTGTGTGTGTGTATTAGCAGGGTGTGAAGGGTGTGTGTGGAGGGTGCAAAGGATGGTGGGTGCATCCGGCACCTCCTCTTTGACAGGATCAGCAGTGTGTGGAGGGCGGAGGGCGTGTAAAAAAGCCCACACCCGCGCATCCATGCACAGTCCACGAGTTTTTTTTTTCAGTTTGAATGAGACAGATGATGGGCTCGCCGTCTGGCAGGTCGGCCCCCTGAGCGAGCAGCACCGCCGCGCGCCGCCCGAGCAACAGCGAGCCACGCTGCCACACCCACTCATTCTACTCAATGCGGCTGGTTTGAGTTGGATACTAATAGGCTCACCATCCGGCAGGTCGGCCCCCTCAGCGAGCAGCGCCGCCGCGCACCTCCCGAGCACCACCTGCTCCGGCGGCGCGGCAGCGGCAGCGGCGGCAGCCTCGGCCTCGGCTGCGGCCTCGTCAGACACCCCATCGCCACCTGTGCCGTCCACACCGCCGCCGCCAGACTCGGGCGTGGTCGGCTGTTCGGCCTCGGGGGGCACCCAGCGCTCGGCGGCGGCGACGGCGGTCGTCACGAGGGCCTCGACATCCAGGCGGGCCAGCTGTGGTGTGTGTGTGTGTGTGTGTGTGTGTGTGTGTGTATGCGTGCGGAGGCAGGGTGCGGCGGCGGCGGGGCCCCTTCTCCTCTTCCCCCCATCCGCCCCTTGCCTCCATCGGGTCACACACTTGGCCCTGAGTCACACATAGCCCTGCATGAGCCATTACCGACCTTGAACTTGCACGCAAGCTCCGCCGCCACCGTGCTCTTGCCCAAAAATGCCCCCCCCCCCTCCCCTCCACTTCTCTTTCTCAACCCGCTCCTCCCCTGCCCCTCCCCCACCCTGTGTGTACTAGGTAGGAGTACTAGCTAGGAGCACTAGCTAGGAGTACTAGCTAGGAGTACTAGCTACGACCAACCTTGAACTTGGACGCCAGCTACGCCGCCAGCGTGCTCTTGCCCAACCCCCCCCCTCCCCTCCACCTCTCTTTCTCAACCCGCCCCCCTGCCTCTCCCCCTCCTTGTGTGTACTAGGTAGGCGTACTAGCTAGGAGCACTTCCTAGGAGTACTAGCTAGGAGAATGAGCTACGATCAACCTTGAACTTGGACGCCAGCTGCGCCGCCACCGTGCTCTTGCCCCAAAATGCCCCCCCCCCTCCCCTCCCACATCTCTTTCCCAACCCGCCCCTCCCCCTCCCTGTGTGTACTAGGTAGGAGCACTAGCTAGGAGTACAAGCTAGGAGAACTAACTAAGACCGACCTTGAAATTGGACGCCAGCTGCGCCGTAACCGTGCTCTTGCCCAAAAATGCTCCCCCCCCCCTCCCCTCCACCTCTCTTCCCCAATTTGCCCCTCCCCCTCCCTGTGTGTACCAAGTAGGAGTACTAGCTAAGAGTACTAGCTAGGAGTACTAGCTAGGAGAACAAGCTACGACCGACCTTGAACTTGGACGCCAGCTCTGCCGCCATAGTGCTCTTGCCCGCAAACGGCGCGCCCACAACCGCGAGCCTCAGCGCCCAGCCGCTTGTGTCTGGCACGCTCGGCCGCGGGTCGTCTGCCGCATCTGTTACGCGCAGCAGGTCAGAAACCGCCGCGCCCACGGGGGCGTTGAATCCCACAGGGCCGCCGCTGGTGCTGGCGCTGCTGGCGCCGTCGGTGGTGGTCGTGGGCTCGGAGGGGATCGCGAACTCGCCGGAGCACTCTAGGTAGTCAGAGACCACTGTCGCGCGCGCGACGTCCTTTTGGCGCGCGAGCGCTGCTGCCATGGCCTCCTCGGCCTGTGGGTGTGACGGGAGGGGGGCGGGGGGTGAAAACTCGCCGGAACACTCTACGGAGACCACGGTCGCGCGTGCGACGTCCTTTTGGCGCGCGAGAGCTGCTGCCGCGGCCTCCTCGGCCTGTGTCAATAAGGGAGGTTAAGCCAGGGTAAGGAGGTAGCCGGACACTGGAGCAAGTCGGACACCACGGTCGAGCACGCGAGCGCTGCCCCTCGGCCTGTAGTAAGTAGGGAGGTTAGGCCAGGGTAAGGAGGTAGCCAGACACTCGAGTTAGCTGAACACCACGGTCAAGCACGCGAGCGCCGCAGACGCAGCCTCTTTCGCCTGTGGGGCGGGGGGGGTCTTTTTTGTGATTCAATCTTTTTTTTCCACGGCCGTTTCATTGAAATTCCGGCCGTGTCCAGCCGATGAACACAACACTTGGGAGGGTGTGTGTGTGGCTATCGCAGCACGGAAGTTGCAGTCACAGCAGGCAAGCAGCAGGGATGACACACACACGCACACACACACACACACACCACACACACGCACGCACACACACACACACACGCACACACACATACACATACACAACACACACACACACACACACACCGCCCCCCCCCCACCCCCAACACACGCACGCGCGCACACACACACACACACACACACACACACACACACCTGCGTGTCGACTGGCGTGGGCGGCGTGCCCAGCGCGTCGTTGCCCGACACGAACATCGCCAGCCAG
>VFSX01000153.1:82500-112500 GCA_016618255.1 Chlamydomonas sp. UWO 241 | reverse complement strand
GGGATTGGCACGTAATATACGTACCCACACAGTCACACACAAGCACACAGCACACACACACGCACACACACACGCACACACACAGCGTCACGCTGGCACACGCACCTCCCTCTCCAGCTCCTCCCTCCGCTTCATGAGGCTCGCGTGCACCGCGTCGTCGTGGTCCAGCAGCTTGCCTTTGTCCCGCCGCCCCTTGTCCAGCTTGCTGATCTGGCTGGATCGGAACGTGGAGCGTGCTTGCGACGCAGACAGCGCGTCTGCGTGCTCGCCCTTCTCGGCGCGCCGCTCCTGCCTGTACATCTCCTCCATGTACTGCCGCAGGTGCAGGCTCTCCATGAGCGCGTTTGCGCTGCCAGCCTTCTTGCGCATAGACTCCTCAAAGAATCTGGGGGTGGACGCCAGTAGGGGGGCGGGGGGGCACGCATCATGCGGGCGGGCGGGCGGACGGGCGCAGACACACGCACGCAGAAACACACACAAACGTTGCGGCGGCGGCATGCCAGTCCCCCCGGATACTGGCGTGCATAGTGGGTGGCACGACTGCGGCTCATCACATGCTTTAGCCCCCCTCTTCACCGCGCGCACCTCTGCTGCCCGTTTGAGTGCGGCTCCTTCTTGGTGTTGTGCTGCTGCGCATCCAGCAGCGGGCGGCCCACCGGCACCGACGCGCCCAGCTCCTTGCCCAGCTTGCCGGTGTGCTGGAACTTCTGCTCAGCGTGAGAAGCACCCGAGCACGGCGCGTATGTGCGTGAGATGGGCCCTCCCCGGCGTGCTGCAACAGTCTCACAATGGTGCATGCATGCACGGCATGGCATGGCATGGCACGCATGCAAGCCCCCCCCCCCCCCTCGACGCACCGTCATGTCCTTGTGCAGCTGCCCCAGGTTCTGCTTCATGCTGTACAGCAGGCGCAGCGCGACGCCCGGCTCCTCGCGCATGAGGCTGTTTGCAGTTCTGCTGTCGAACTTTATGCCCAGCTTTTGGAAGGACGCCTGCGCGCATGCCCATGCCGCGTCAACGCCATGCGCACGACGTCGTCATTTGCACGACACATGCATGCCCCGAGACAGTCACCACTCGCCTGGAGCCGCGTGTAGTTGTTCACCATGGCGTCCGGCGTGCGCTGTCCCCCCTCAAACTTCTCAAAGTCGGGCTGCATGCCGTATTTCTGCATGACCTGGCCAAACATGAAGCCCGAAGCAAAGTCCTGCGCATGCAAGTGCCAACAAAAGTTGCAACATCGCGCCTTCGACCCCCAGTTACAATGCCTCCATCCCCCGCTCCCGACGCACCTGCTCTATGTTGTACGCCTCCAGACCGACCTCCTCCCCCAGCCACGCCTTCAGGATGTCACTCATGGTGGCTGTTGCCTGCTACAACTGCCCGACTAGCTCACTGCCAACTAGCTGAACAGCTCCATTAAAACAACAAAATACGCCGAGGCCCTCTCTCTCTCGCTCGTCGCGCACTGACATGCGTGTTCTGGTTGGTCAGGTTGTGTGGAACCCCCAACCTGCCCCCACCGCAACAAATTAAAATTTCAGTTGCCACCCTGGGGGCTCCTCACGACTCATCTTCCTAAATGCCACCCCGGTCGAGGCTTTTGGGGGTGGCGAAAAGCATGAAAATTGTATTTTACACTTTTCAGGTAAAATTTGCGCAATCTGATATCCCACCGCCGGCCCGAATCGGCCAATGTTGAGGCAATGTTTTGGGATGCGGGGCAGGTGCGGGTTAGCTGACAGAAAAGCTGCCCTGAACCCTTCCTTGCCTACCTTGTAGTCGCGTGCGTGGTTGGGCACGTTGTCGTCCCCCCCCCCCCCCCCCCCGCCAGCCGTATTTATACCGCTCGGGGCCGGATTTCACCTTTCGCAGCAAACCACCCTATCCTTGCTGGAAGAGGGCGTTGAGCGGTGCGTTGGAAAGCTCTCGTCAGGAGCAGCACAATGGCACGCGTAGCGGAAAACCCCGCTATGCATTGCGCCTGGTATGAGCGGTCAAGAGCTGCTCAAGCCGGGGGGGGGGGGGGGCTACTAAAATCATTCCCAGGGGTCACTGTGTGCATGAGTGCAGGCTTTAGAAGGCCTTAAGGGTAAGTACTTAATCTTAAGCCTTGAACTGACTTGATTGGAGGTTGCCCACTCTACCTGCCTTCGTCGCATTCTGGGCGTGCGCCTGGTCGACCGGCACAGATTAACTGATATTCGGCAGGCATGCGACACTGAGCCAATTGAGAGCCTTGTGGCAAAGCGATCAATGCAGTGGCTAGGCCATGTGATGCGCATGCCGGCTTCTCGTCTTCTTCGTACGACTTTTGACTGCACAATGGATGTGGCTCGGCAGCAAGGCCGGCCTCCAAGCCTCCTCCCGACACTTTTTCCTTTTAGCTACTGACTCTGCAGCTAGGCAAAACTAGTGGCACTCGTTCTGATTGGAAGACTTTTTTGGACACGGCGTTTGAGCGTGCTCAGGATAGGGTCGGGTGGAGAGCCGAGGTATACGTTCCGGCTGCCCCTCAAGCGCCGGCCCCTCCACCACAGCGGTCAAGTAGATTGGCAAGCGCCACTTGACCCCCTATCCCCTGGAAGCAGTTAGGACCTATTTTGGATGCGTCCCACAATAGCTCTCCTTTTGGCTCTGGGACTACACGTTGGCAGGCAGCCGGCTGGTGGCTACCGCCCCTCACAAGTAATTGTTAGGGCCAGAACTGGACTTGGGTCTAGGCGGTGGTACTAGGACTAGAGGTAGTCTTTGCTGGAAAGCCGATGTAACTGTAACTGTAGCTTGTGTTCGATGGGCGTTGCGTGACGTTGCGTGTGCGCACGTCCAGACGCCAAGAGGCTCAGCTTCACGCGAAAACAACCATCGTGAAGCTGAGCCTCTCGGCGTCCCGACGCGCGTACACGCAAACACACGCAGAGCCCTTAGAACACAAGATGAATTAAACAATCTGAAAGCTCTGGACTGTGAAATGAGGTCCAGATATGGCCCATGGCTCACACACGACGTCGCCAAAGTTTTGATTTTTCCGACGATGTCAGGTTAGTGTGCTCAGCTTGGGTGGGGGTGGCCATACATGGGATACACGGGTATCCTGGTGTCCTGGCAAACCTCGTGATGTCCTCACCGCCCCCGCACAGCGGGAAATTTTGGGGGATGCTGGGAGGCGAATTGCAGGACTTTCGCTCCGAAAAGTGTGAAAATCGAAATTTGTTGCTCTTTTTCGCAACATATTGCCTCGTTGCGGGGGCAATTTGGCGTATCCCCTCCAATGCTGCGGGGGCAAATACAATATTGTCTGATTCCTAAAGGATCAGTGCACCGCATGCCCGACCACAGTGCACGAGAGGATCACGGAGTTGTACCCTTATTACCCAAAATATGCATGCGCCCTCAACTATAACCTTGAATCCTAAAATCCCAACCCTCAACCCTCGACCCTTCCACCTCAACCCCCAAACCCGAAAACCCTTAGACGCGCGCGCGTGATGATCGCCGTGGGGCGCCGCGTGCCCGGCCACAGTGCACGAGAGGTTCACAGTACGGTGTACCCTTGTCACCCAAAATATGCAGGCGCCCTTTAGGAACTCAAACTTTAATCCGGTTTATATATTGTGTTGTTAACAACAGCAACAGCACTCAGCTGCATTAACAGCAACAGTCGCAGAAGCGGCAGCCCCCAGCACTCACAGGCCGAGACTGTCCCATGACAGTTTTGGGGTTAAGGGTGCGTTCCTACACACGGTCTAGGAGTAACTTCTAGCCTGGAAGAAGGGTGGGGGGCGACTTTGACTGGAGCGTTCTCGACGTCGGAGACGCTAGCGACGTTGACTGAACGTACGTACAGTCAACGTTCTAGGCACACGCGTCGGCTGGGACGATAAACACTTATTCTAGATTGACTACGGGGCCGCTCGGGGGCCCTCTAGCGACTAGAGGTTTTCTAAAACTTCTAAGGCCTCTGTGAAACGTGAACCACCAACGGGAATGTGAACCACCAACGGGAATGTGAACCACAAACGTGAACCACCAGCACCAATGCATTCAGGGCCGACCCCCCTCGGCAGCACATAACACGTGGGTAGCGCATGGGCACTGCGCGTCTTCGTGCGTGGATTATATTGCGCGTTGACGTTGGCGTCGCATTGCGCATTGGCATGCATCGCAGTGGCGTAGAGCCGTCGATTGGCGACATCATGCCCCACGCACGCAGTCCATCACGTGGCTCGGATGTCCGCTGCTGCTGCTGCTGCTGGCACCGCAAGCGAACGCCATCTCCCCGCGACCGCCATCCCCCCCAAGCCCACCGCCCTCGCCCCCTGGCTCCAATCCCCTCGCGAACCGCAACATCGTGCTCACCAACGCCGACACATGGGGCTACGGGGCGCCGCACGAGGTGGGATAAGGCGCCCGCTCCTGCTTTTTTCTCGGGGGGGGGGCCGCCCGGGGGGGCAGGAAAGTTAGGACCCCATGTCGAATTACTTCGAATTTTCACACCGGGCCGGCGCCATGCCCGTCCCCTTCCTAGATGAGGGAGTATTCCACTCTAACAAGTGGAATGGGGGGGGGGAGGTCTGGACCGTTTCTCCGATTTTTTTTGATTTTTTTTCTGACATCCGTTCGACACAAGAGTCGGTGCGCTGGATTCCTCTCGGCAAGCGGAGTCCACAGCCACCCTCAGATTCCCCACACACCCAATAGATAGTTCAGTGGTGTGGGGGTGTGAGGGTCCACACCGGGCGATTGGTGTGGACCACTGGTTCACACCCCCTCGGAGCCAGAATGCCCTGCAAACCTCTGATTGGGGTGGGGAAAGACACAATGGACTTGTCTCACGACAGGGATGCCAAATCCATTGTCATTCATGTGGTTCAATAGTTGGCAGGGTGTGGAAGGGCCTCGGTGTGTGGGGCTGCACCGGGGCCTGTGGCCGTCTTCTGGGGCCAGTTTAAAGAGTAGGACTGCGCTACGCAGCCTCCAATATAGTGTGATATGATGGGAATGATGTAGCAAAGCTACCCACCAAGTTAACAGCTGCAGCAGATAAGGTCTGGGTGTACTTGGGGGGGGTCAAGGCCCGCTTTGAAAATACGTCAACATAGGGTCTGAAAATTGTATTTTGCTCCCCCCCTGCTTTTTCTTATGAACTTAGGGCATTGCGTGGCTGTTGCAGCTGCAGCAATAGGCACATCAGACACCCGTGCATGAACCACAGCTGCAGCTGGCTGCAGTTAGCTGCAGCTGGCCACGGGAAGGCCTGTGCACGTGGACACTGGTAGTGTTGCACGCCTGCCCCCTGCCCCACTGTCAGATACTGTTCCCACACAGTTCATACCAATAGTGTGTAGTCCAAACCAGAGATAGGTTCTCCTACAGCGTCACAAGTCACTCTGCGAGACTGCAGCCTGTAACAACTACCGGCACTCTATCGTCTACCGACCCGGAGTGCTCCACCCACGCGCGCAGGTTGTGGGCACAACCAACGGCTTCTCCATCATGATTGACCTCCCTGCCAGCGACATCATCAACGCCAACGGGACCCTCACCCCCAGTGGCAGTGAGTCCGTCACAGTGTGCATGCACATGTTGCGTGGTGTTGCGTGGTGCTTACAACACCCCCATTCCTCACACACATACACGTCTCCCCCACACGCCCCCCCTCCACCCCCCACCCCGCCACGCTGCAGTTGAGCTTCGCAGCAGCACGCGCGAGCTCCTGGCAGTTGCGTTCTGGGTGGCACACACCCCTGACAACACGCCCGCGGCTCCCATCTACGTGCGTGGTGTGCACAGCGTGGCATCCCCCGCATCCAAAGCAACCGCGCACTTCACGAACAGAGACGCCGTTCTGATCGAGTTTGATGCATCTGCGGCACCCAACTTCACCTACAGCGGAGCTTCCATCGCAGAGGCCGCCAACCCCCTGCTTTGGTGGACGGAGTGCACGGCCTCTGCCGTCTTCATCACACCGTGCCTCTCGTCCTCGCTCTTTACAAATGCTGGCTGGTTCACGACTAAGTATGGCTTGTGTGTTGAGGGCACCGCAAACAAGAACGCGTGCGTTGTCGGCGGCCGCATCGACACGCTTTCTCCGTCCCCGCCGCCCAGCCCGCCGCCTCCACCGCCCAGCCCGAGCCCCCGCCCTCCATGGCCCCCTGGTACCGTGCTCTCCCCGCCGCCATCGCCTCCTCCTCCTCCCCTTCCTCCCTCCCCTCCACCCCCCTCACCTGCGCCTCCCCCTTCCCCCCGCCCGCCTCGCCCCCCCTGCACGCCCGCCATCGCCTCCCCTCCCCCCTTTCCCACGCCTCCACCATCACCATCCCCTCCCTCGCCACCGCCGCTCGCGCCACCCTCCCCCGTCCACCGATGCCGCCAAGCCCCCCCTGCTCCTCCTGCCCCTCCCGGCTACGTGGCCCGTCCCCCCCCCTTCCACCGCCTCCCTCCCCTTCACCCCCATCCCCTCCCCCCCCAAGCCCATCCCCGCCGTCTCCAGCAGGTTGCACATCAAGTGAGTGGAAGCCGCCCCATATGCATGCCGCTCTGCCATCTTGGGTGCAAAACGCACGCCAAGGTTGTCGGCATACACGGTTTAGGGCTAGGCTGTTGGCGCACACCCGCCACATTGCACCCACCCTCTCCGCACATGCGCATCTCATCGAAACATGGTCGCGAGCGCAACAACGGAACTCACTCGTACCACCCACCCGGCGACAAGGCCACCCACTGGGCCACACAGTAACCCGAATTCACACACACACACACACATGTACATGCACACATGAGAGCCATTGTGAGCCAGCCCAGCTTTCTGAATCGCTGTCCCCATTGCTCATCCGTTGGCATTTTCGCAGACGGCGATTGCGGCGCTGGGCGACGCCGACTGACTTTTTTACTGCCACCAGTTGGAAGCACGCCGGTTTGCGACCTTGCGACCCACCAGTGCGTAGAGTGTGTCATTGGTGAGATTGGGGGGGGGGGTACACACGCGCGTCCGGCATCACACGCTTGACGCTGGTTGAGGCGGGTTCTGGTGCTTGTGCTCTCAAAATCTGCAAGCTGCGTGGCATGAGCGGCAGCCGGTTCTTCCTCGGAGCGGCGGTATACCGCCCTGGGCGGTATGGCGGCGGTAAAGCATGGCTGGCCAAAGGACATCCCACCGCTGGAAATCGCAGTAAAAATGTTTGTTTTTGCCACGGGGGGGGGGGGGGGGGGGCAGAAAAGAAAATGCTGGAACACATGATACAAATAATTTGGATCCCCCCCCCATCTCACAAAATACGCCATGCATGGAGCCGGGACCAATGCGCATGGCTTCCTTGCAGTGAGGGCTGTCCATCGCAGTGTCCATCGCAGTGCACACACGATATTGTTTATGACTAGCCTGGCCCAGCCCATTACGTCTCTGAAACGGAGACTGGAGCAGAGTGGGTTCAAAGGGGGCCGCCCTGCCCTCGTGCCAGGGATTTAAAGGGCAGATCTAGAGATGCCGGGCCGCTGCCTGGTTCCGACATGTAGCTCGCTTGGTGCTACATCCGTACCTTGGCATGCACAGGAGTGGCTGATACACCGCTGATTGCCTGTCGGTGCACGCGTGGGCCGTGTGGTTTTTGCTAGCAACACCTGCGGGTGAGCGGCAGCAGCCTCACGCAAGTGCACCGGGGTGTGAAAGATACTGTGCGATCGCGCGCATTTGGCGCTTTCTGCACCAGACACGCACACGCCACGCCGCACCCACCCTCTAATACGCATGCGATGGCACTCGAGCACCTTATCCTCACATGGTTGCTCGCGCAATAGCGGAAATCGCATTTACTTCAGGCAACCCACGGCAGCTGATAGCACACGCGTGCGCCCACACCCCACCCACCCACCAACTACGCACACACACACACACACACACACACACCGTGATTGCAATTTCGTGCTTGCCCATCACCCTGACTCTCCGTTGCATTTGCCTCCCCATTTGCATTCGCGCAGCGTCTGACTGCCAGGTTCCCGAGCCGGGGTTTTGCTGTTCCGACAATTGCGTTTATCTCGGCAAGTGAGTATGACAAAACGAAGAGGCAAAGTGGCAGCTGTTCGACCTCACTCTCGTTTCAGCTGGACCAAGACTTGTCAGGGCTACTCAGGGTCGAGGCGCTCCCGTTGTGTGATGCATTCGATGACGACGGCTGATACCAGCAGCAGTGGGCAGCCCTGCTGGCGCAAGACTGCCAGCCCAGACGGGCTACTTAAAACTATGCTTCTTATTAGAACTGCGCCGGCGCGAGTGGATCTTACAAGGGTGGCACTCTATTTGAGCGGCACACACGACTGTAAAATCCATCATCAACTGGAACAACCAGCCAACGCAGCGTCCCACCGCGGAGCAGGTGCCCCAGACGGACCGAGGCGATCGAGGGCAACATGGGCACGGCAGCGGGCGGTGGATCTGCGGTAGTCGCAGTGTGCCCCGCAATGTGTGCGAGGTGTGCCCCGCTGTGTGCCCCGCATTGCGCACGCAGTGTGCCCCGCAGTGCCCCGCAGAGCGCAGTGTGCCCCGCGGCGCGCCCTGCCGTGTGCCTAACAGTGCGCCCTGCCGTGTGCCTAACAGTGCGCCTCGTACTGCGCAGTGTGCCCCGCACTGTGCCCGCAGTGTGCCCCGCAATGCGCCCCTCAGTGCGCCCCGCAGTGTGCCCCGTTTACAGTTTACAGTTTTACAGTGCGCCCCGCAGTGTGCCCCGCAATGCGCGCGCAGTGTGCCCCGCAGTCTGCCTCGCAGTGTGCCCCGCAGTGCGCCCCGCAGTCTGCCCCGCAGTGTGCGTTGCAGTGCGCCCCGCAGAGCACAGTGTGCCCCGCAGTGTGCCCCGCAGTGTGCCCCGCAGTGTGCATTGTGCCCCGTTGTGCACCCCGCTGTGCGTGCACAGTGTGCCCTGCAGTGCGCAGTGTGACCCGCAGTGCGCCCCGCAGTGCGCCCCACAGTGCGCGCGCAGCGTGCCCCTCGATGCGTGCGCACGTCTGTGCGCCGGCATGCGTGACTCTGCCTCTCAACAAGCTATCCTTATATGTATGTACACTGTGCGCTCATGTCCATTATTTCCGTTGGAGTGACACGTGAGTGCGAGTGGCACAAGCGTGAGGGACATAACACTGCGAGGCATGATGTGAGCGCGAAGCAACAGGGTGATTGATAGTGGTTTTGCAAATGTTACGCTTCACTTCTCTGGAAGGTGTGTGTGACTTGTTTTTTTTTGGTCGGGGCGTGGTCAACTTCTGCAAGCGCACCTTGAGCAACGATCCATGATCATGTCATTTGCGAGGTGCGCACCGCTCTCTCGAGCAGCGCAGCCGCTTACGCAGAACTTGCGGTGCGTTGTGAATAACATTGTGTGCCCTTCTTGCTCTGGCTGAATTACAGCCACGCGCTGCGACAGCTATTCCTTGAGAGATTCAGTGTCTACTGTACAGGCCGTCAACCCTAGACCACGCAGGTGTCCTGTGCAATATTTTCGGGGGTAAGATGTCTTTTGGGGGGTGAGAAAAGAGAGGTGGGATTGGAGTATGGCCACACCGGTTGCAACTGCAACACGTTGAAATGCATGGCCTAATAGCCCCTGGGGTTTGCTTACATGCGTGTTGCACTCAATGCTAGGATTGTAAGTGGGCCGATGAAGTGGTGCAGATGATCGTTGTCGTCGACTGCATAACACAACGGGAGCGCCTACACCCTGAGTAAAAACACGGCGACCTGCGCTTGCGGTCTGGCCTTGCAGCACTTCCAACCTGCACTTCCTGTCAATTGTTGTTTTCCTGCTCCTGGGAGGTGCACATGACCTGCGGTCCTGCACACGCCGCCCTTGTCTTAAAATCGCCATGCGATTCGACGCTACACGGTTTGTCACGGCATTCCACTCTAAGTTTTACTTACTTTTTCTACAGCCAGCGAGGCGCACACCAACCCCCCAGCACAGGCCCCAGTTGTGACGAACCGCAAAGAACTACCCCACACGGTTCTGAGAGTCAGTCAGGCATGCAAGCCCATGTCCACAATCGACAATCACTGAGGCGGCACGTAGATGATGTGAGTTTAGTGCAGACAATTTCGTAGTTCTCAAACTGTTTGGCCCCCGGGCCCAACAAGAAAAAAACGAAAATCGCAAAAACAAGGAATTGTCGACACGTGCACCCCCGAGCGACGCGCCCTAGCCAGCCACGACAGCCATGGTGACCCTTGGGACCTGCAGACTGCGCAGGGGTGGTGTGGAGGGCCTTTGGGGGGCGCATTCCAGCCATGCATCTGCACTGATGCTCGGCTCCGGCCACCGCACGCCCGACCACGACAGCTCTAAGAAGCGCCGAATGGCATCATCGCCACACGGCCAATTAATCAATTAATTAAAAATGGAGAAAGGGGCCTTTCCCTTTTTGTCATTTTAGTTTAGTTTTGAAAAAAGTGAGGCGAAGAACTGCGACATCGGTTTAGCCTTGTGGCCAGGCACTCCACCCTGGCACTTCATTGTGGCCAGAAATGCCATGTGGAGGAAGTCGAGTCATGGAGAGGGATCACAGTGACTGAGCTGCCTAGGCCTGGCGCCATCCACACACCACACACAAGGATCCTTGCAAGGACTTGTCCTCCGCTCTGCATCGGACCACTTTTTTTTCAAGTCATGGGAAAACGCAAGCAGCCTGTCGAGGTGGAGGAGCCCGCGGAGGACGAGGACCTGGAGGCAGAGGCGGGCGATTCTGGCGGCGGCGAGAGCGGGTGAGTCACGTAGCACGTGGTGGTGCACGCACACATGCAGCCCTGACACAGTCTGATGCGCACGCGGCTCAATCGCGGCATGCAGTTGCCCCTGTGAGCAGGGCAGAACGGCTCGAGAGAGAGCCCCCATGCACGCCATGCATGCCATGCACACACACTCGCCACGCAGGGAAGGAGAGAGCGAGGACGAGGACACGAGCGGCACCGACTCGGGCAGCTCTGATGGCGAGGGTGATGACGACGATGACAGCCTGCCTGACGAGTCTGCGGACGAGGAGGATGGGGACGTGGACGAGGATGGCGTGCCGACGACGGCCAAGGAGATAGTGGTGAACTTCAACTTCAGGTCGCCCGAGGAGATCGACTTCCTGGGCCTGCGGTCGTTGCTGGGGAGCTACCACGACGGGGGGACATACGACGTGTCGGGCCTGGTGAACGCGGTGCTGGAGCAGGTGGGGCGCGCATGCATGTGCCGGGGCAAGCCACCTCCATGCGTGAAATCGCACACGCATGCACACACAGTTACAGTTACAGTTACATCGGCTTTCCAGCAAAGACTACCTCTAGTCCTAGTACCACCGCCTAGACCCAAGTCCAGTTCTGGCCCTAACAATTACTTGTGAGGGGCGGTAGCCACCAGCCGGCTGCCTGCCAACGTGTAGTCCCAGAGCAAAAAGGAGAGCTATTGTGCGACTCCTCCAAAATATGTCCTAACTGCTTCTAGGGGATAGGGGGTCAAGTGGCGCTTGCCAATCTACTTGACCGCCGTGGTGGAGGGGCCGGCGCCTGAGGGGCAGTTGGACCGTACACCACGGCTCTCCACCCGACCCTATCCTGAGCACGCTCAAACGCCGTGTCCGAAAAAGTCTTCCAATCAGAACGAGTGCCACTAGTTTCGCCTAGCTGCTGAATCAGTAGCTTAAGAAAATAGTGTCGGGAGGAGGCTGGAGGCCGGCCTTGCTGCCAAGCCACATCCATTGTGCAGTCAAAAGTCGTACGAGGAAGACGAGAAGCCGGCATGCGCATCACATGGCCTAGCCACTGCATTGATCGCTTTGCCACAAGGCTCTCAATTGGCTCAGTGTCGCACGCACACATACACACACACACACACACACACGCACACACACACACACACACACACACACACACACACCGCCGTGCTCCTCACCGCGGCTGCCCTGCGCGCAGGACCACGTCGGCTCGGTGGTGAAGGCTGCCGAGGGCGACGACCCCATCGCGGTCTTCACGGTGCTCAACACGCTCACGCACAAGGACCAGGACTGGCTGAAGCAGACAGCCGAGTGGCTGGCAGCGCACTGCAAGGACGCAGACGCGAAGCGAAAGCTGGCGGCCGCGCTGGCGGCGCCCGGCACCGGACTGCTGCTCAACGAGCGCCTCATCAACTGCCCGCCGAAGATCGCGCCCCCACTCATGCAGTTCCTGTTCTCAGAGGTCGCAGAGGCGGCTGCTGAAAAGGGGCCAGACGGGGACGAGTTCAAGCTCAAGGCAAGCCAGCTGTGTGTGTGTCAGTGACTTCTGGGAAGGATTTTAGTAGTAACTTTTGTTTTTAGTATTTAGTGTTTCCCCGGCTCTAACAACTTTGACCGCTCACACCAGGCGCAATACATGGCGGGGTGTTGACGCAATGCATGCTGTCGTGCTGCTCTCGGCTAGACCTTTCCAACGCACCCCTCCACGCCCTCTCCCACCAAGTGTGGAGAGGTTTTCTGGGGAATTCAGAATCCGGCCCTGAGCGGTATGCGGCTTGCAGGGGGATCACTGGTGTGTGTGTGTGTGTGTGCGCGCGTTGAAACGGGCGCGCCCGCCTTAGCAGGCGCCTGTGGCCAGGCACAACATGCCCGCCCCCCCCCCTGAAAACACACCCCTTCCAACATGCACACCCGCACACATGTGCATGTGCGCACGCCCTACCGAAATCCCAATGTCTGATCCGCGCCATGGAATGCGGTCATAACGTTTGAGACGGTCCGGGGTGCGCCTCAGGCGGTGGTGGGCGCCTGAGGCGGTCGGTGTGGCGTCTGAGGCGGTCGGTGTGGCGCCTGAGGTGGTTTGGATAACGCCCGAGGCGACGCCCAAGGCGATCAGGGGTGCGCCTCAGGCGGCGCCTCAGGCGGTCGGAGCGCCTGAGGCGCCACCTGATACGCGCCATGGAATGGGACGCCTGAGGCGCCGCCTCAGGCGTTGTGAATGTGGTAGGGACGCACACCCTAACACTCCCTGCCTCCCTGCACGGTGCCCCATCGCAGCGCTACCTCGTAGCCACGCGCGTGTTTACCGACCCGGAGCGCACCACCATGGGACCGCCTGACATGCCGGGGCCGAGCTCGAGCAAGCAGCCCGCAAAAAAGGCAAAGGTGGGAGGACGCGTGCACGCACCCAACCGCTCATGCACTCGGTCTGTCGCGCCTGCAACCCCCCCCCCCCCCCGTCCAACCCACCCACACTTAAACCCACCCACACCCCCACACCCCCACACACCGCCCACACACGCTAAACCACGCTCACCCCCCCCCTCCACAGACCAGCGCCTCCCAGGGCCAGGACCCGGTCCTCGTGTACCTCCGCCCCGAGGACGAGTTCCTCCACGCGGCGGCCGAGTGGTCGTTCACCTTCCCGGTCGAGAACCGCGTTGTTGGCAAAGACGACCTCGCGCCGCTGCGCATGGTCATGCTCGTGGACGCAAAGGCGGTCGCGGGCGTGCGGAGGGAGCTGGACAGCGTGGTGGGGAACATGGCAGCGGGGCACAAGGCGTGACGACGGCTGGCCATGGGGGCAGGCTCTGCATGGGGCTCTACTAGGCGGCGCAGCCCCCTAGTGGTGTGGTGACACAGGACAAGCCTGGGGTGCAGGGAGGGGCCTGACGACCCTACGATGTTATCACGTGGCGTGCAAACGTGTGTGTGCAGTGACCCTCTGAGTCTGTCAGGCGTGGCTAGTTAACAACGTTGTTAGTGCTCAGATAAGCGACCACGGGAAGAGGCAACGTTCAAGGGGGTTACACACAGACGCGCCGGCATGTGCCAGCCGGACGGCTCTGGTGTCCATGGCGCGGCACAAAGAAGACAAGAGGCGCCGCACGATCGGGCGGCGCGTGATCTCTAGAGTCAATGAGAAGCACACCTCAATACGGCTGGCCCACCACTTCCACCCACACATCGCCAGTCCTGGTGAGGGCGTCGGGGCGGACCTGTGTGGGTCGCCTGCAGCCTATGTGCGGGCCGGGACATCGTCATCACCGCTATAACAAATCTGCAAATCTGTGCGTCGGCTCGCGTGCACGGGCACACGCTGCTGCCCGCCTATCGGCTGGCCCCCCCGGCAGCAACCGCAAGCGGCGGCGGGCGCGGCGGCAGCGGCGGCAGCGGCAGCGCCGGCTTGAGCACCGATGACGGCGACCGGAACTGGTTCAGGTGGTTGATGATGAGGAGGCGCGGGCCTGCGGGAATCTTGGCGTCCGAGAGTGCGGCGGTGTCCCACAGCATGATGGTCTGCGGGGTGGGTGGGTGGGTACGTGCGTGAGAACGCGTAAGTGAGTTGCCGGTATTGTTACAGTTTCGCATCGGCAGTCGCGCATGTGCCCACAGGTGATGTCATGCCCACAGGTGATGTCATGCCCACGGTCATGCTCATCATGGTCAGTGCGCACAGTGAACACGCGCTCACCTGGTCGGTCAGCAGCTGCTTCTTGAGGTTGTCGCTGTACTTTGCCAGGCCAAGCGTGGTGAGCATGTAGTTTGCGCGGTCGTATGCGGTGTCCGGCTGGTCGGGCTTGAACGCCTGTCCAATCTGTGAATCACGGGGTGGGGTGTGCATGGCGCGCATGGTGAACGCGCATGGCGACGCATAGCAGCGCATCCGTCACATGGGTCCATGGTGACAGCGGCAGCACGTGCGCATGCATGCATTCATACGCAGTGGCAGCATGCACGCGCCACCAACCTGGTAGAACAGGCCGTTGAAGAGCGCGAACGCAATACCCGTGGTGAGCGCCGCTTGCAGCGGGTTGGGTGCACCGCTCACGAACGAGTACACGAAGCCGGAGCCGAACGAGGCGCCCATGCTGCGTTCATGGGAAAGAGGGGGGTTCATGCAGGGCATGGTGGGTGCCCATCGCTTGGGGGCGGCGGTCAGTTTGCATGCATGCATGCGCCATCCGTGTGGCCGCACCTGCCGTAAACGTCCTCCTTCCCCCCGCGCAGCTTCTTGATTGCCAGCGACAGCGCGGCGTTGGTTCCCATGAGCGCGGCCAGGTTCTTGGCCTGCCCCCACGGCCCGCCAGCATTCATCGCCTTAAGCTGCTGCGACACCGCCGCGCCCGCGGGGTCGCCTGGCGTCTCCGGGTTCATGGCCGACATGCTGCCGAGCAGATAGCCGAAGCCTGCGCCAGTGAGCGACGACTGAAGCCCAACGAAGGCCACCTCCACAGCCGGATGCTGCTTCGCGAGCCATCCCTCAAACTGTGCCTGAAGCACCGCCGGAGAGAACGGGCCTAGTTGGGGCACATCAGGCATCCGGTTCTGCTGTGCTTGTGCCATTATTGCTGAGGATTGGACTCCGACATGCCGCGCTCCGGATCCAGAGGCGCCCACACTCGCCTCCACACCTCCCCCATTCACCCGCCATGCACACCAGTAAACTCCTCAGCTACTGAAATTATTGCCATCTGATGTCTGTTCAACGGTCACGGCGAGGCTTTCATAAGTAGGTAACACCAAGTGCGTGTGGAAGTCAGTGTCAAGGGCCTGGCTCCCTCCCGCAGAACCCTGGAGATGATCGCAAAAAGTGATGGTACGAGCGGCGGAGGCTTGAGGAGCACCGAACGGAGGCCAAGGTCACGAGAATGGCTACTTACCCCCAGTGATTGACCCCCTCCCCCTCCCCCGCGTTGACTTGGCGTTGACTGCCCCACAGCCGGGAGGTCACGAAGATAGATGAGTGGCTGCAGAGTTTCAAGGTTGTGGAGTGGGCGTGTGAGGCTCTGGAAACCACCACCCTGGTGCATATTCCTGGGTGCATGTTCAGGAAGTTGAGAAGGTGACACCTGGGGGGCCGGCCTCTCCCTTCAGTGGACCGCATTGTAGAGGGTGGAATGAGGAAATTATGTTTTATAAACCACGACAATACCCGCCAGTCAGCGCTGCGCACGACCGGCACATTTGCGTCAACCCGCTCCTGCTCCAGCATGTAGTGCAGCCGCAGCTCAATGGCGCTATTGGCTCCGGCTGCCGACTCTTTCCATGTCAGCCGGAGCACGTAGGCTCGCCAGGCGAGGAAGCTGGGCTTGTTACTGTTGCGCTCGCCTGGGTTCTGCTCAGATGTGGCACGTCGTGCGTTAAATATATTGAACTATAGGTCAGCGGCACGTCATGTAATTTCTCACTCACGCGTGAGCTCTGTGAATTCTCACTGATGTACGCACCAGTCGCCCGGTGTGCTCTTGATCCACTTGATGCCCATCAACGTAGTAGCATGATGTACTGCACTGGTCTCTGGGTTCCACAGGCACACCTGCACCAGCAGCTGCTGTTAAGCTCTTGGCATTCCATGCGGCTGCTCGTCTTGCGGCCAGGCCTGTCCTCCGACCCTGCGATGGGCAGACGGCTGCCGCAGGCGCGCCACCACCACCACCATGGTGCTCATGCACAGGCCTGATCATGACGCACCCCGGGCCTCTATAGCCCTAGCCCTAGCAGCTAGACCTGGCAGCTCTCTGCGCAGCTCTCTGCGCTTGACGTCCTGCGCGCAGCTCTCTGCGCTGGAAGTGCAGTGTCCCCGCCAGAGGCCCCTGGTCCCCGCGCCGGTGGGCGCCGGGGGGCCCTGGTGCGCGCCACCACACGAGTCACACTAATTGTTTCCACACTAATTGCTTCCGAGAGTTGGCCGAGGGGGCTCTGGTCTGAACCAGAGCTCAAGCGCAGGAAAGATGCCGCTTGCGGCTCTGGTCGCTGAGGTAGGACAGCTCAGCGTGTTGATCAAAGGCTACGTAAAGAAGTGTCTGCTACACCAGCACCATCAGGACGCCACAGCATCAGAGTACGCGGCTTCGCTCTCCTCGTTCCACCATGCGCTCATACGATCTGATGTGTCGCTGAGTCGCGCGTTCAGCCGCATTGGGCTGGTGCCAGCCCAGGAGACGCCCAATCAAAGCAGCACCTCTGCTCCAGTGGTCCAAGCGACGTGCAAAGTGCAGACAGTAACCCAGGCCGATACATCGATCGAGCCGCTGCTGGGATCGGACGGCTACCTGCGGGTGAGAGAGCGGGGCGGCTACATGCGAGTTCAGGCCTCCCCCGCTGGCTTGGGCAGTGCAGCGCATGTGATCATGCGCAGCTTGTTACACATCGTGCACCGGGGTGATGCACATTCGCCTGAGGGCCAGCATGCATGCGCATGCGCCGGATGTGCCCATGCCTATGCGGCGTCACCCATGCCCATGCGACCTCGTCAAAACGCTCATGCGTGGTGCATACCATGCTTAGTGATCTGTCGTGCCTCCCTGCCTCCCTGCCTTCCCCCGCACCCATCCACCCCTGCAACCATGACCCTCCTCCCCCGCGCGCACTGCAGCGCTGCCTCATCTGGGTGCTCGCACACTCGAGCCATGCGTTCATGCACGGGCTCAACACGACCGAGGTCGTCGGCGGCGAGCGCCTGTCTGCCGCACTGCAGCGCCCGCACGGCACGCCCCTCATCACCGTATCCAACCACGTCGCCGCAATGGACGACCCGCTCGTGCTCAGCACGGTCGTGCCGCAAGAGCTCTACGGCCGGCCAGAGACGATCCGATGGACGCTGTGCGCGTCCGACCGCTGCTTCAAGGTGGTTTAAGATGCAGGGGGTTGGGGATGGAGACGTGTGGGCGTGCGGGTGGGGCCGTCGGGGGGAGGCAGGCGGGGCGGCGTGCGTGCCGATTTGTAGTAGGCCTGTCTCACGTTGTGTCGCGCCCCTCCCCCTCTCGCCGACGGCGCGCGCCCCCCCCACCCCCCACCCACCCCAACCCCGCACGCACACCGCACCCACATGCCCGCAGTACGCGGCCCTGTCTCCGCTCTTCACCGCTGCAAAGGTCCTTCCGATCCAGCGCGGTGGCGGCCTCTCCCAGCCGGGGATGCGTGCGGCCGAGGCGCGGCTCGCTGCGGGTGACTGGGTGCACGTGTTCCCAGAGGGCACGCGCAGCCAGGGCGGCGGGCGCATGGGCGCGGTGCGCAAGGGCGTGGGCCGGCTGGTGTCGGCGTGCCGTGACGCGCGCGGGCGCGGGTCGCCCGACCCCCTCGTGCTCCCGTTTGTGCACGAGGGCATGGAGGGCGTGATGCCGCGCGGGCGCACGCTGCCGTCGACCGGGCAGCGCGTGCGCGTGCTCGTGGGGGCGCCCGTTCCGGTGGGAGACCTGCTCGACGCGGCTGAGAAGCAGCGGTGGTGAGAACAGGGCGCGGAACGCCAGTGTGTGCAGCCTGCTGCTGCTGCTTGTAGCTGGGACGCCTACTCATGCACCACACCACCAGCACACACGCAAACATGCACTCACACACATACACACACACTTGTAGTGTTAGGTTTGTTTGGGTGTAGGGTTAAGGGTTCTCACACACGCATGCACACACACACACACACACACTCTCTCACACACATGCATGCACACACGCACACGCAGGACGGACGACCGTTTGCACATGGAGGTTGCGGGGCGCGTGGGGCACCATCTCCACGCGCTCAAGTCCGCGCTAGCGGCAGAGGTTGCAACCGTGGGGGCGGACGCGGCGCTGCCGGACGACGCGCGGCAGCGGCTGCTGGCGCTCGGAGTCGGCAGTTGGAGCAGTCACGACAGCAGTGGCGTCAGTGGCAGCGCCAGCGCCAGTGACCCTTCGTCGTCATCCCACTGGTCCTCGTCCGATGGGATACCCGGGGGGCCGTCCCCCGCTGTCGGCGTGAGCGGCCTCGACCTGTTTGACGAGGCCGACGTGCGCTGGCACCACCGCGCGAGCGTGTGGGAGAAGGCCGCGTTCCGCATGGCGCACCGCGCGTGGTCGCTCGACGGCGCGCGCCCACGCCTGCTGCAGTCGCGGCCCTCGAGCGCTGAAGCTCAGTCGCGGCAGGCAAACGCTGCCACTGCGCAGGCGCTGGGACAGCGGCAGCCGCACTCGTTCGGGGTGCTGTCGACTGCGCTCGAGGCGTACGCGGTGGCAAAGGTGCAGCGGCTGTCGGCGCGGCTGGAGTCGGGGTGGCAGTGGCTCGAGGGGGGGGCGGGGAGCGGCGAGGTGCCAGAGCCGGGGGGCAGTCCCGCCGGCACCACCGATGGCGCCGGCACTGGCATGGCCTCGCCCTCGGCAGCGGAGGGTGGGGACGGGTGTGACCACCAGTGGAGCAGCCGCGCAGCAGCGCATGGGTGCGACGACGCTGCCGGCGCCGACAGCGGGAGCGGAAGCAGCGGTGGTGGCTGCAGCCGCCCGCTTGCCGCGCTGCTCGCGGCACTCGGCCTGCCGCAGCAGCACGAGTACGCGGGATCAGTGGGCGGCGGCGGCGTGGTGCACACGCCAGCCAGCCTGGCGCTGTGCGCTCTGGGCGGTTGCAGCAGCGGTGTTTGGGGCGGTGCGTTTGGCACGCCGAGTGCGAGTGGCATGTTGCGTCCGCTGCGCGCATACGCGACGAGCCGCACGCAGAGCATGGCGCATATGGTGCATGGAGGGGAGGCGCGCGCCGCCGCGGTCTGAGGGCGTGCAGGAGAGAGAGAGCCGCATGGGCGTGGCCGTCATGTCGACGCTGCCGCCTTGGAAGCTCGCACATCACCTGCTTTGATGACAACTAGTAACACAGCCGCCCATGTGCTGGGTGCGCCGGCCTAATGCACATGGCCCCGCACCCCCTGGCGTGCGCCTCCTCCACCTCCTTATCCTACGTACATCAACCAGTAGGCAACATCAGCCGCTCGCGCGCCTTCCTTGTCCCATGTTTTGCCATGTTTGATGCCCTGCCTCATTTTGTTCACCGAGCAGAGTTTAGATTACACATGACCCGCGCACAAGTCGCGGTGCTCTGATCACGGAAAGTCATGATGCCGTGCATGGCGCGTCCCGATGAGCCGGGCTGACAGTGCCCGTACCCCTGCCGTCATGCCCCCCACCCCTCCCCTCGAGAGGGGCCACCATTTTGGGCGTTCTGTCTTCTTGTTTACTTTCTTCTGGTTTGTTGTTGTTGGAAGCGGTGTCGGAGCTTATTATCACGCATTCTGTTGAGAGATCCACCACGCCGATGCTGAAGTCGCGTGAGCGTTCCGAACCATGAGCACGCGCCTGTCCTCCTGTGCCCCCCTTGTCCTTCTATGCACTCACATCATACCCATGCTACAATCCCGCACTCGCGGCGGACACGAGGCACACAAACGGCAGTACCACGCACCACGCCACGCCCGCCGTCACAGAGCTGCCAGCGGCCTCCGTGCCACCGCTCACCACGCTCAGCACGCACGCCACCGCATGCGCAGGCCTGCTGCGCCAGTCGCACACGTCCGCGTCGAGCGCATCGTCGCTCACAGCGCACGCCGCCATCGCAGCGGCGAGCGCGAGTGCGGGCGGGCCGGCCAGCAGCGCGCTGCGCCTTAGCCACTGGACTGCCACCCCCACCGCGCCCACGCGTGCGCCCCCTCTCCTACTCCCGGGGCTCCTCGCCCCAGGTCGGCCGCCCGCTCCCTCGGCCTCACACGATGGTGCCTCGTCACCACCAGGGCAGCCCGCGCACAGCGCGGCCGCCAGCACCGCGAGCGCCGACACATACGCCAGCGCCCAGTTGTGGCAAGCAAGAGCAGACAGCGCCGCGGCGGCGCCGCTGCACGCGGCGCACCGCAGTCGGCACCGCGCCGCGGCGGCTGCGCGCCACCTCGCGTGCGCCCTGCCGCAGCTTCTGTCCAGCTCCGATGGCGACGACGGTGGCGACCACTGCCCCCGGCCCGTGCCCAGCGCGCCGCACGCGCAGAGCGCGCCAGCTACGAGCGCGCGCGGCACCTGCGACGTCAGCAGAGCAAGCGCAGCCACGCCAGCGGCGGCGCTGGCAACATGCCCGAACCGCACGACGGATGCCCACAACGCGTACACCAGCGCGCGTGCAGCAGCGCCAGTGCCGTCAGCGCTGTTGCCACCGCTGCCGCCGCTGTGTGCGAGTGCGTGTGTCAGTGCGCGTGACAGCTGCGGCAGCGCCAGCAGCCCCAGCGCGCCTACGGCGCAGCAGCTGGCACACACGCCGGCGAGGGCGCGCGCCCACGGGAGCAGGCCGTGGTCGTGGGGATGCAGCTCGGCGGCTGAGGGCTGCTGTGGTGGGTCGCCTGTGTTGTCGTCCCCACCACTGCCCCTTCCACTGCCGCCACCCCCGCTTGCATTGCCGCTGCCGCTGCTGCCCCCGCCCCCGCTGCCACTGCCGCTGGCGCTGGCATCGCACAACGCCTGCACGCGGCAATTGGCTGCCGCTGCCTGCAGCACGAGCGCTAGCACCAGCGCGATGACTGGGATGATGTACGCCTCCACCGCGATGAAGGTCTCTGGCCCAGTCTGTTGTGCAAAAGGGGGGGGAGAGGGGGGGAGGGGGAGTAAGTAGGAAGTGGAAGGAGGCAGTGGTTCAGGAAGCACGAGTGTAGTGACTGATATGCGCTTCAACTGCGATGGAATGTCTCTGGCCCCGTCTGTTGTGCAGAGGGAGGGAGAGGGAGGGAGAGGGAGGGAGCGGGAGGGAGGGAGAGGAGGGAGAGGAGGGAGAGGGAGGGAGAGGGAGGGAGAGGAGGGAGAGGGGGGGGGGGGGGGGGGGGGGAGTTGTGGTGGTGGGAGGAGGCAGTGACGGCGACACAAGCGCCAGCCCCAACGCAATGACTGGGATGATGTACGCCTCTACCGCGATGAAGGTCTCTGGCTCTGTCAGTGAGGATAGGGGGAGTGAGGGGGACGAGGGTGGGAAAGAGGGGCGGGTGTTGGGGGGCTTTGCATGCTGGGGCACGGCACGAGGAGCTGGGTTGTGTGTGTGCGTGTGTGTGTGTGTGTGTGTGCGTGTGTGTGTTGTGTGTGTGCGTGTGCATGTTGGGGGGTGGGGTGGGTGTGGAGGGTACGTGGGGTGAGTGTGGGGAGTGTGGAGAGTGTGTGTGTGTGTGTGTGCGCGCGTATGCTGGGCTGTGCGTGCCAGACCGCACGCGCCTGCAGGTAGAGGAAGAACGAGTGGTGGAAGCGCTCTGTGAGGTTGTTGAGCGATCGCAAGACGGCCTCGAGGTAGTGGGCCAGCTGCGCCGCCGTGCCGTCACCGCCCGCACCGCCGCCACCCCCGTGCGTGGCGTGCCACGGCGCGGTGTCAGCATGGCGCGTCGAAAGCAGCCGCACTGTAGCTGCGTCGACCAGCAGGCGCTTGAAGGCAGCGTGAGGACCGGTCGGACGGCCGCCCGCCTGCGTGGGTGTGTGGCGGTGGTGGTGGTGGTGGTGGTGGTCGTGGGTGGGTGGGTGGGGAGGCAGCATGGGAGGGCAACGTCGGCCGCACTCGTACACATACACGACACACACACATGGAGCTCACACACGCACACTGCATGCGTACGCGCACGCACGCGCACGCACGCACGCACGCACGCACGCGTGCACGCACGCACGCACGCACGCACGCACGCATGCACGCACGCACACACCCACAGGTTTTATATGTACACGCCCGGAGGAGCCCGGGGCGTGAGCTCAGGACCAGACTACACGTCCAAGGGGGCTCTACTAGCCCCCTTGCGAGAACCCGCAAGGCCACGCAGTGCGCCAGCCTACCAGACCCAGACCCACACCCACACCCACACCCACACCCACACCCACACCCACACGCTCAATCACCTGAGTCACCATCATGCGCGCAGCCGCATGCAGCTGTGACGCGTACCGGTGGGGCACCAGGGATAGCAGCCACTGCGGAGGGCGTGGGTCCCCGCCACGCATGCGCAGAGAGGAAGCTGGGGGCCACTGCACCATCTGCGCCGCGCGACGAAGCAGGAGATACATGTCCAGCTTGGGGAGCTGCGTGTGTGCGTGTGTGTGCACGCACAAGTGTGTGTGTGTGTGTGTGTGCACGTGTGTGTGCGTGCATGTGTGTGTGTGTGTGTGTGTGCGCGCGTGTGTGCTGTGACACGTAGCGACACGGCAGGAGATACATGTCCAGCTTGGGGAGTTGCGTGTTTGCGTGTGTGTGTGTGCATGTGTGTGTGCGTGTGTGTGTGTGTGTGCTGCGACCCGTAGCGACGCAGCAGGAGACATTTGTCCAGATTGGGGAGTTGCGTGTGTGTGTGTGTGTGTGTGTACATGCGTGCGTGCATGCATGCGTGCGCGCGTGTGTGTGTGTGTGTGTGTGTGTGTGCTGTGACACGTAGCGACGCAGCAGGAGATGTATGTCCAGATTGGTTGTGAAGTTGTGTGCATGCCCAGCTCCGGAAGCTGCTGGGGTGAGCGCGTGTGTGTGCCATGCAAGTGCGCGAGTGCGTTCCGATCAGGTGGCGGTGGAGGTGTGTGTGTGCGCGCGCGTGTGTGCGTGTGTGTGCACCTCCTCCATCTATATCACTCGCTGCAGAGCAACGCCAGTTGACTCAACCATGGAGCCACCAGCAGGCTACACCCCCCTTTGTTGTACCCCTTACCATTTGCCCTGCCTAGTTCCAGCCCCGACCTACTAGGCCCCCACCACTGACTGAAAGGGACATCACCATCGCCATCATCAAGGCTTCACCCCCCTCTGCTGTACCCCTAACCACATGCCCTGTCTAGCTCCAGCCCCGACCTATTAGGCCCCCTCCACCAGTAGCCAGCCACTGGTTCTGCAGTGCTCGGGCGCTAAGCGCCGAGCGAGGCCGAACACGCTGCCTGTCTGGTGCGTCTCATGACGGAAAGGTGCATCACCATCACCATCCTCACGTCTCCGTCCGCCAAACACGGCCTGCTTCATGCATGCAACGATGGCTCACTCCATGCACGCACACCAGCAACAGGTGCAGCCGGCTGCCAGCCGGCACTACATCTGGGGGTCGATTGCCCTGTCTAGGTCCAGCCCCGAACCACTAGCCCCCCACCACTAGTAGCCAGGCACCTGTCTGTAGTCGAATACGCTGCCGGTAGGTGCGTCACACACGACCGTAAAAAACCATCATCATCGCATGAGATCACCCTCACCAACCGCACCTGCCCGTCGAGCCCCTCCAGCGCGACCTCCAGCGAGTCAAACGCGCCGTCGGGCCCGACCCTCGATGCGTCAATCACCACTGCCTGCTGCATCACGCCGGCGCGGCCAGGCAGCAGCAGGGAGGGCGGCAACCATGCAGTCGTGCCGTGCGCGCCACTACCGCCGCCACCGCCACCGCCACCACCGCTGCCACCGCCACCGCCGCTCGTGGTCGCCCGTCCCGAGTCGGCCCCTGGCGTTAAGAGATGCCACGCCCACGCGCCGATGCCAGACAGCAGCGTGTGCGAGCTTGCAGCCGTGCCGTGCCCGACGCCGCTCCCCGCCGCCCGCCCCCACGCGCTGTCCCCTGGTGTCTGGTACTTGCGCGCCCACGCGTCGAGGCTGGCGAGCGCGCCGCACCGCGCGTCGGGGACCACCCACACGAGGTCCTTTGACAGCCAGTGCGCGCGGCCGACATGGGACACGAGCATCGCGCCCGCGCCCAGCAGCAGCGCGGACGACGCTGCGTCATCAGGGGCACTAGTGGTCTCGCCAGCTTCAGATGCGGGTGCACCACCAAAGCCAGCGGGCGCATCACCACCAGCGACGCCCCCCCGCGAACGTGTCCGCGGTGTTGGTGCTGGTCCCTTCGTCAGCGCCACCGGCGTCACCAGCACCAGCGCCTCCTTGCCGTCGCCCCGCCGGCTGCGCAGCACGCCGTGCACGGTGACGCAACCACCGCCACTGCCACCGCTACTGCCGCTGCCGCTGCCACCGCCACCACCGCCGCTGCCGCTGCCGCTGCCAACGCCACCGCTACTGCTACTGCCACCGGCGTCACTACCGGCGTCACCACCGGCGCCGTCACCACTGTCGCCGCCGTCGCCACCGCTGCTCGTGGCGTACGCCTCCATCCCCAGGTCCTCCATCGCTTGCTGCACAAACGACGCAAAGTCGGCCGCGCCGTGTGCACGGCGCACCTCGCCCATCAGCGCCTCGCCCGCGCGCACCGCGCCGGGCGAGTCGTACCTGCGCGCGCACGCGGTGGTGCACGGTGGTTTGATGGTGGATGTTGCAGCCAGGGACACCTCTAAAGGCGTATAAGACCGTGCTCGGCGCGTATGGCCCGAGCACCATCTGGCCCGAGCACTGCGTATGGCCCGAGCACTGCGTATGGCCCGAGCACCGTATGACCCGAGCCATACAGGGTGGTGGTGACGAGTCTACAATCCACTGCTGGCGGGCATCACGGTCGGTTTCAAAGCTCCAGCAGGATTACGAGATCAGCCTGAACAACACGACAGGGAGGGAGCTCTAGAAGTGATTGTGCCCGCCGGCAGTGGATGCTAACACCGCATCGCACGGGGTGGTGGGGCGCACAGTGGACGATCTGCAACCCCGCGTCAGAAGGTGCACCGCCGCCCCCCAGCCCAGTGGACACGCCGGCATCAGCATCAACCCGGCTCCCTCACGCACTCGCGCACGCAGGGCTCGGCCGCAGCTGCTTGCGATCCCACACCGCTGCCGTCGCTGCTGCGTGGCCTGGTGCCGTCGCACATGCATGCGCGCCAGATCCATGCATGGCACCGCATACACGCGCACGCACACACTGACGCACACCGGGCCGGCATGAGCTCACCCCAGCGTCGGGACCGCGTTGGTGACCTGCAGCGACTTCTCATCGAACTTGGCGACCCTCTCTGCCACCAGGGGCAGCACCGCAAGGCCGGCCAGCCCCAGCAGCAGGAGCAGGGCGGTCAGCAGGCGCGCACGCGAGACGACGGCGTCCAGGAGGCGAATCAGCGGGTGGCCCTGGGGGGAGCCAGGCATGGGTGCACCCCTGGGTGGCAGGGTTGGTGCACCAGGCAGTACTTGCTTCGGTATGCAGGGGGGGGACGCATGGGGATGCATGGGCCCAGGTATGGAACGAGCCCACGCTTTTGAACCTGATGTATCAGCACTCGCACTAGTCTCTAGACTCACTCATAACCGTTGGTTTCTTCGCAAGCGCAAGCACAGGCCAGTGGGCTGATCGCACGGCCGCCGCGTTGGAGCGGAGCAGAGTGGTCGAGGTCGAGGCGCTGGCACACCCACCGCCGCCCTGCGCGCTCGACGAGCTGTGCGTCCACCAAGCACCACCCGGCAACTGGTCAAGCGAAGGGCAAGCTCCTGCGTTGGACCATCTGGCGGGCCTGCCTCAGGTGACCAGCAACGGCGTGCCGTGCAACGTGGGCATGCATGCACACACATTGATTGAGGGGGGGGGGGAGCACACATGTGCATGCTGCGCATGACGGCAGGGCCGCTGCATGCATGCGGCGGCTGCCCATGCAACCATGCCATGCATGCACGCGCGCCCACACACCTGCGGGCTCAATCACCTCGTGCTCAACGCTCCGAGGAGGCCCGCATACCCCCAAACGGCCAGTGAGCAAAACACCGTGCTGCCACCCGCGCTGTGACGCAGCAGTGAGCAGCAGCCGTCAAGAGGATCAGATCCGAGGAGGCGGGTAGCAGCTGCAGCGCCAGCCGCCAGCCGCCATGACGGACCATGCAGGCGAGCAGGCGATGGAGCTGGAGGCGTTAGAGGCCATCCTGATGGACGACCTGCAGGTGTACGACGAGACCAACCCCATCGGGTGGGACGCCGTGGGCGAGACCTACCTCGTCGTGATTGACCCGGCAGAGGAGGGCGAGGTGCGCGCTAAGTGGGTTCTACAGGTTTTACACGTACGCGTTAGGACGGAGGACCCCGGGGCGTGATTTTTAGGCTTCGACTACACGTCTAGGGGAGCTCTACTTAGAGAGCCCGTAAGGCCACGCAGGCGCGCTAAGTGACTGTAGCATCGGCTTTCCAGCTAAGACTACCCTCTAGTCCTAGTACCACCGCCTGGACCCGAGTCCGCTTCTGGCCCCATAAGTCACTTGTGAGGGGCGGTAGCCACCAGCCGGCTGCCTGCCAACGCGTAGTCCTAGAGCAGCAACGCTATGCAATGCGACGCCTGGGCCCCCAGCCCTACGCTAATCACCCCTTACACCCAATAGGAGTCCGCTAACGACGTCGGTAAGCTCATAGCTTATGCTGGTTTTGTGCGCACACGGCGGCCTCCCCGGCCTACGCACACACACGGCGGCCGACGGACGCACACGGCGTCCTCCCCCAAGCCCTTCGCATTTCACCCCCTGCACCCAATAGGCGTCCGCTGACGACGTCAACAAGTGCTGCTGCTGATGATGATGGATTTTACAGTCGTGTGTGACACACCTAACAGGCAGCGTATTCCACCTTGCTCGGCGTATATCGCCCGAGCACTACAGACGGGTGGCTGGCTATGCTACTCGTGGTGGGGGGCTAGTAGGTCGGGGCTGGACCTAGACAGGGCACTCGGCCCACAGATCGGACTCCTCCCCATGCTGTATGTTTGGGCACATGGTGGCGTACCCGGCCTATAGGTGCACCGGGCGGCCTACCCTACGCACTAAGCCCTGCGTCGCACCCCCGTAGGAGTCTGCGGACGACGTCGGGAAGCTCATGGAGTTCCCATTTTCGCACACGGCGGCCCACCCGGCCTGCGCACGCACACGGCGGCCCATCATTTGCACTAAGCCCTGGAACGCACCCCCTACACCCGTAGGAGTCTGCGGATGATGTCGGGAAGCTCATGGGGTTTCTGTTTGCGCCCACGGCGGCCCACTCGGCCTACGCACGCACGCAGCAGCCCGTCCTACGCCCGAACCCTGCAACGCACCTCCTACAACCGTAGAAGTCATCGGACGCCGTCGACAAGCTCATGGGGTTCCTGTTTGCGCACACGGCGGCCCACCCGGCATACGCACGCACACGGCGGCCGATCCTACGCCCTTGACCCAGCAACGCACCCTCTGCACCCGTAGGAGGTTGCCGACGACGTCGAGAAGCTCATGGAGCTGCTGTTTGCGCACACACCAAACTACCCGGACGAGGCGCCATGCGTGCGGCTGCGTGCGCTGCGCGGGCTGAGCGACGGGGAGATCGCGGCTGGCATGGCACACCTGCAGGTGTGTGTGTGTGGGGGGGGGAGCGTGGGGGTGCGTGGCGGGGGTGGGTGGGTGAGTGTGTGTGTGCGTGCGTTTTTTTTGTGTGTGTGTGAATGTGAGTATAAGCGCAGACACAGATAGCGGCAAGCCTGGTGTACCTGCAGGTGTGTGTGTGTGTGTGTGTTTGTGTGTGTGTGTGTGTGTGTGTGCAGGTGTGTGTGTGGGGGGTCAATTTCACAGCCTATGCTGGCTACCTATGCTTGCTACATGTGCTTGCGCACTCTGAAAACGAGGCTTGCACCCGTCAAGTTCACACCCCTGGCTGCCGTCCGCATCCATGATTGTGATATATATATAGATAGATAGATCTATATATGTGTGTCTTAAAGCATGCGACCAGGGAGTCAGCTACAGTGTATGGGGGAGAGCTTGCGTGTGCGCTAGTGCCGTCATCACACGTCCGTTTCGGTGATCGTTTCCCCCACCTTCTCCTACCCCCACACCCCACATGTCACGCCCCACACCTCACACCCACACGCCCCCACTCCACACGCCCACACCCACCCACCCACACCCCGCACCCCTGCAGACGCACATCGAAGAGAACATGGGGATGTCCATGATCTTCACGCTCGTCTCCGCTTCAAAGGAGTGGCTGCGCAGTGAGTAGTTTGCTGGTGCTGCGTGGCGTTTTTTTTCCCCCCAGTTAGTAGTAGTGCGCACGGCCATGTCAACACATGCGCAAGCCAATGACTCTTCGTGCTCATCTCTGCTGCAACGGAGCGGCTGCGCAGTGAGTAGTCCGCCAGTGCCGGGTGGCGTGCGCGTTTTTTCCCCAGGTACAAGTGAGTGCGCACGGCCCTGAGAACGTGGGCAGGTCGATGATCTTCACGCCGGTCTCCGCTGCAAAGGAACGGCTGCGCAGTGAGTAGTCCGCCGTTACTGGATGGCGTGCGCGTCTTTTCCAGTTAGAAGTGAGTGCGCACGGCCATGCTCACACGTGCACAAGTCGATAACTCTTCGCGCTCGTCTCCGTTGCAACGGAGCGGCTGCGCAGCGAGTAGTCCGCCGGTGCCGGGTGGCGTGCGCGCATTGCAGTTACAGGTACATCGGCTTTCCAGCGAAGACTACCCCTAGTCCTAGTACCACCGCCTAGACCCAAGTCCAGTTCTGGCCCTGACAATAACTTGTGAGGGGCGGTAGCCACCAGCCGGCTGCCTGCCAACGTGTAGTCCCAGAGCAAAAAGGAGAGCTATTGTGCGACGCCTCCAAAATAGGTCCTAACTGCTTCTAGGGGATAGGGGGTAAAGTGGCGCTTGCCAATCTACTTGACCGCCGTGGTGGAGGGGCCGGCGCCTGAGGGGCAGCCGGACCGCACACCACGGCTCTCCACCCGACCCTATCCTGAGCACGCTCAAACGCCGTGTCCGAAAAAGTCTTTCAATCAGAACGAGTGCCACTAGTTTCGCCTAGCTGCTGAATCAGTAGCTTAAGAAAATAGTGTCGGGAGGAGGCTGGAGGGAGGGGCTCGATTAACGGAGGCGCGTTCTCGTCGCCGAGCCCTGGACCCAGCAATGCGGCGCTGCTGGTGACGAGGATCTCCGTGCCGCTGACGAGCGGGGTAAAATACGACTGGCCCGGCTCCTGCTAGACTGCCCCTCGGTGGAACACTTCAGGAGCGGCTTGCCCGGCGCTGCCATGGCTTGGCGAGTAGCCGCGGCGCTGCCGCGGCCCGTGCTGGGAGACGGCCCTTATCCTCCCGCCATGCAGGATGCCATGCGGCACCGATCTCGACGAGTTGATCGACGAGCGGAGGAGCTGGCGCCCGTCAATGCATGCTGGACATTGGTCAAGATGGCTGCCCGTGGAGGCGGGCTACCATCACGGCTTCAGCGGTGGCGACCGCCGAGGCAACACAGAGTAAATCCGCTTTACCAATCGCAGCGTTCGTCACCGCGCTCATCCTCGGGGTCGCTCGTCTGCCGGTGACTGGCGTTGGAAGGTCTTCAGGCAGCCTCCATGACAACTCTGTCGTCCATGCACCCCTGGAGGGTGGGACCTGG
>VFSX01000153.1:0-77500 GCA_016618255.1 Chlamydomonas sp. UWO 241 | reverse complement strand
ATCGTCACCTCCGGCCCCAAGCCGTCCCTCACCCACCCGTGACTTCCGCCGCCCCCCTTGCCACCACTCCCGCCGCAAGGCCCGCCAAATTTTCCGAACGTGGCCAGTCGACCTCGCCCGCGCGCCCGGACGCGCGCCCGGACGCGCGCCCATCCACCACTTGCACCGCCCCCGCCGCGAAGCCTGCAGCGCGCGGCCGGTCGGCCTCCCCTCTCCGCGCCCTCAACGCCGCTGCCAACGCCGTTGCCGCAGTCGCATCTGCCGCAGCCGCCGCCCTCCTCCCCACCTCCTTCACCCCCTCTGCTCCGGCATCCCCCACCTCCACCACTCCCGCCCCCTCCGCCGCCCCCGCCGCCCCCACCCACGCCACTGCAGGCTCCCCCTCCTTCCAGGGGTGGGACCACGCAGCCGGCACCGCCGACTCGCCCCTCCCCCCCAGAACGCCCTCACTACCACCGACGCGCACACACCCTCCGAGCTCTACAACCCCGGCACAGGGTTCGCAGACTGCGGCGGCCCCTCCACGCACAAGTCCCCGGCCTTTGTCACCCGCAAGGGCAAGGGCTCGATGATCGAGGCCATCAAGATCCGCGAGGCATCTGCAGGCATTGGTCAGCGCATCACCCGCTCCATCACCCGCTCCATGTCCTTCGAGCAGCTCCCCCCCTCCGGCCCCGGGGTGGGGCAGGAGTAGGCGGGCCCCACCCCACCGACGGGCAGGACAACTAGCCACCGTCCCTGCACCATCCGTCCCCCGGCTACCAAGCGCCCCCACCTCCTTCACCCACGCCACGAGCTCATCGCGGCCACCTACAACTGCTGCACCCTCTGGGGTGCAGCAGATGGCTCACGCTTCAACCCCATGGCACACTCCCTTGCTCTCGCCAAACACCTCGCACACCTCCGCATCGACACATGCGGCCTCCAAGAGGTGCGGCACCCCGGCTCCGGTAGCCAGCCGCTCGAAGAGAATGGCTACCACTTCATCTGGTCCGGTGGGACCAAACACACCCACGGCGTCGGCGCCCTCCTCAGCCCTGACACCGCCAAGCTCCTCCTCAAAGAGGGCGGCTACGCCGCACTCAGCGACCGCATCCTCGTCCTACGCCTCCGCCCCGCCGGCGCCCCTCCCGTCACCGCAGTCATCGCTTACGCCCCCACAGACGCCGCGGATGACGCAGTCGCCAAGGACGCGTTCTACGAACAACTCCACCGCGACGTGCTCTCCCAAACCCCCGCAAACCACTTTCTTTTGGTCCTAGGCGACTTCAACGCCAAGATCACAGCGGCATCCCCCGACGCCCACCCGTCGGTGGGCCCGTACGCCTCCACCGCCCCTCCTCCTTCTTCCCTCCCTACTCCCCCCTTGCCGGGTTCCACCACAAACCTGGCATCAGCGACAACGGCCACCGGCTTCTCGACCTGTGTGCCGCCACAATCTTGCCGTCACCTACACCTTCTTCCCCCACCCCTCTTCGAGCGTATTTTCCTGGAACAGCAACACCCAAAAGGATTGCAACATCCCAGACTACATCCTTGTCCGCCGCCCTCACCTGGGCTCCGTGCAAGACGTGCGAGCACGATGCCCCAAGACCCGGGACTTGACACCATCGCCCGCTCTGACCACGCCCTTGTCACCGCGCGCATCCTCTTCCGCTTCTCCAGAGCCTGGAACATCACCCACTCCCGCCGTCCTCCTCAGCCCTCCCGCTATTTCACCGACCTGCTCCGAGACCCTGACACGCGGCTCCACTTCGCGGCAGCAGTCGAGGAGGCCCTCGCCACCCTCCCCCCTTCCCCGACCCCCCCCACCCTGGACCAGATGACGAGCCACCTCACTGCCGCCATCCACTCAGCGGCCAGATCCACCCTTGGCCCCCGCCCATGCGAGGTCCCCATGTGAGTGTGTGTGTGTGTGTGTGTGTGTGCAGGGGGGGGGGCACGGCACGATGTTCACGCCCGAGCTGTTTGCGGTGTGGAAGGCATAGTTTGACAAGCAGGTGCGTGCGTGTGGGCGTGTGGGCATGTGTGTTGTGTGGAGGGGGTGGGGACTGCTTGGCCTTGCGGGCTCTACGAGTAGAGCTCCCCCAGGCGTGTAGGCTAGGCCTTCACTCACGCCCCGGGGTCCTCCGGGCGCGTACATGTAAAAAACACTGCAGGGGGTGGGGCAGGCAGTGTGTTTGCGTGTACTGTAGAGTGCCTTGGAGCAAGCAGACACAAGCGAGCCCCCGACCTTCTCATGTGCCCCTCCGCTCCCCCTCCTATCCCCCCCCCCCCCAACACACCGACACTGCATCACCCGCGCACGCCACCCCAGCCTGCAGCACACCTACCACCCACCCACACTGATGACACACACGCACACACACACACACACACACACACACACACGCACACCAATGCTGCAGAAAGGCTATGCGCGCATGCTTTCGCACAATTTCGGGTCGTTTGGCGGGACACGCGCAGAGCGCGGCGGGACGCGGCGGAGCCGCGTTTGGCCTTGCGTGTAGCGCGGCGCCCCCAGGCGCCTTGCGCGTAGAGCGCCTTTCAGCGCTCAGCTCGCGCAATGATCGGTGGTGGGGGGCGGAGATCGTTGTCGTTTGCATAACACAACGGGAGCGCCTAGACCCTGGGGGGCGGAGACCCTGGGGGGCGGAGACCCTGGGGGGCGGAGATGGAGGAGGCGGAGGTTGGTCACACCTTTGCTTGATTTAAGTGTAACAGCCCCCCCTGGCTCCTGCAGCAGGTCATACCATTCTCTAGTATTAAACACAATGCATCACTGGTTCTTATTCTCCTGCGGGGGCTGCGCTGAGGCGCCCACTGCATGCATGCATACATGCAAACACGCGTGCGCCATGCAAACACGCCACGTGCGACAGCTCGTCTGGGCGTGCGTGCTCAGTTGTTTTGCCCCCTCCAGACTGCTTCCATAGCCTGAAAACCAACATTATAAAGGATGCCGTCAAATTCAGAATTCCAATGTGGCTCTGGCTTCCGCTGCTTGCATGCACGCAAGCCAGTAGGGGGGAGGGGGCGTCTCACGTCATGCTATGCCCAAGTAAGCTACTTGTCTGCTGTAGGGACAGATTCTGTGTTCTGATCCAACGTGGCTCTGGCTTGCACTACTTGCATGCACGCGCGCCAGTGGGGGGGAGGGGGAGGGGGCGCCTCACGTCATGCTACGCCCAAGTGAGCTACTTGTCTGCTGTAGGGACAGATTGTGTGTGCTGATCCACGCTGAGTCACTCACGCATGTGCAGAGAGCGGTGCAGGCGCGGGGGTGAAGTGCAAATGCAGATTTGCATCAGGGGCACCTCTGATTTACACCGAGAATCGACACACTTTGTGTGGGTTTGTGGTTGTGATGTTTGTGAGGCACAGGGAAAAGACAAAGTAGGAAAAGTAAGCAAGAAATAAGGAAAGAAAGAGAAACGAGGGAGCAGCGTAAACAAAATATACTGTTGTTCCACCAACAAGAACACTTTGGAAAGCGGGGGTCTGGGGGCGCAGCCCCTGGGAAAATGGCCGCGTAAAATCGCGCCACAGCCCGCGTTGAAGCGCCGGGCCGGTAGGCCCGGCTGGGGCCTCGATGCGTCTTAAGACCGCCATTACGCCAAAACACTTTCTGCATCAATGACGCACACACACGCACCGGTCTAATGTAACGGTCTTATACGCCTTTAGAGGTGTCCCTGACTGTAACATCCATCATCATCAATGTGCCATCAAAGGCGCCCAACGGACTGTGAAATCGACCACCACAGCACACACACGCACACACAAACACGCACACGCACACTCACACGCCCGCACACTCACACGCCCGCAGCTCGCGGATGCCAAGGCCCTCGAGATTGCGGCGCAGGTGGCCAAGGACCCCGACCGCATCACGCGCTTGTCTGGCAAGCAGTTCTTCCAGTCCAACCTGCAGTCGGACGTGCCGGAGCAGGCGCTGAGCGACGACGAGGAGGACTACGTCGAGGGCGAGGGAGGCGAGGGCGAGGAGGATGAAGACGAGGACGAGGATGAGGAGTGCGACTTCGACGAGGACACGGACGACGAGGACGGGGTGCTGGACATGGTTGTTGGCACGCTGCCAGCGACCGCGGCGGGGCGATAGTGGGGCGGCGGCGCGAGGGCGGTAGTAGCTGGCAGGCGCGGCAGCAGTACATGTGGATTGACCTTGTTGGCCACCGTGCAGACACGCGCACCTCCCCACCCCATTTACAGCTTACAGTGTGCAGTGTGCAGTATCCTCGGGCCGTGGCAGCAGGATTGAGGGAGCTCTCTAACAAGGCTGGCCTCCACCACCCCGCCCTTAAACACACGCGTGCACCCTGGGTACGACTCCTGGTCCTGAGCGGTCCTGGTGACGCAAGCGCTCGGGGTGACGTTCAATTGATCAAACCACTGGCAAAACGCTTGCAAGGGTCACTGCAATCAACCAATGGAGCCTTGTGATGGGGGACGGGCACGGGGGGGGGGCGACAGGGATGTCAAGGGTCCTCCTTCAAGCTGCCTTCAAGCGGGAGGGCAGGCATATGCCATGCATGGCACACATACCCAGGATCAGGATTGTTCTCCTCCTTGCAGAACGAGTTGCGGGCAATCTGCTGCGCAAACGGCGGCCAGGAATCGTCCTGCGGGGTACGGCTCAACACAGGGTGTATGTGTGGTGGGCGTTCGAGTGTGCGTGGGCGTTGCGTGTGTTGTGTGTTTGAGTGTGTTTGCTACTATGTGGTTTGCGATTTGTGGTCCAGCTACAACAAGAGGGTTTTACAATCACAGGCCGGCGGTCACAATCAGTTCCAAAGTTCCAGCAGGAAATAAGCAGCGGGCACGAGTACTCAACGCTTGGATCACCGAGGACGAGGTGAGCACAGCCCTCCTGGGCATGGCGGCGGGCAAAGCGCCGGGCGTGGACGGCGTACCGGTGGAATTTTATCAAAGGGCATGGACTGGGGAGGGGGACACAGGGGGTGGGGGAGATGTGGAGGGGAGCGAGCCGCAACACGTGCTGCTTGAACCGATCACACATCTACTCAATCGGGTCTTCCGCGAGGGGTATCCCAAAGCATGGCACATGGGGGCAGTCACGCCGGTGCCGAAGAAAGGCAATCTGGACGAGCGGGACAACTATAGGGGCATCACGGTGGGTGGGGCGCTTGCTAAGCTCTATAGTCTGGTGCTACTCCGCAGACTAGACGACCTTGCTGAGAAGGGCGGCCATAGAGCCGCCGGGCAGGCAGGGTTCCGGAAGGGGCGGGGGACCCCTGACAATGCCTTCATCCTACAGCACATGATTGAGAGGCGCAGCCATGAGCGAAAACCGCTGTATACTGCCTTCATCGACTTAAGAAAGGCATACGACTGCGTGCATCGGCAGCTCATGTGGGAGTGCCTTAAGAGCCTGGGGGTGGGGGGGGCGTTTTTAGCAGCCCTGACATCACTGTACGATGGGGCTGGCATGTGCGTGCGCATAGACGGCACGGTGGGACCAGGCTTCACCACACGCCAGGGGGTCATGCAGGGCGACCCAATGTCGCCGCTTTTGTTTGGGCTGTTTATCGACTCACTAGAAGGGGAGCTTGACGCACAGATGCCAGAGGTCGGGGTCCCCCTAGGGACAGGAGCAAACAGGCGGCTCCTACGGTTACTCTTGTATGCAGATGACCTCGTGCTCATGGCAGAGACGCCGGAGGCGCTCCAGCGCTTGCTAGATGCACTTCACGTTTTTTGCAGGACGCACGCTCTCACTGTCAATGTCCGCAAATCTGAGGGGGTGGTGTTTAACGACCAGTACTGCCCGGTCACGAGCGCCAGGGGAAGGGTGACCCTGAAGTACGCTGGTATGGACCTGCCCATCAATCACGAGTTTAAATATCTGGGCATGCTTTTTGGGAGCCGTCGGGCAATAGGCGCGGGGCTGGAGCAGAGGCAGGGGGCGGGCCAGCGTGCACGCTTCGCCCTAGCGCGCAGATACGATGCCATGGGCCTCCACAACGTGGAGTAAAGGCACACCTGTTCAACGCACTGGTGCGACCTGTAATTAACTACGGGTGCGAGATCTGGGGCCCAGGGTTGATGGCGGGGGCGGGCATGGGGGTACAGGGGATCTTCTCGGGGGCAGCCGACAAGTGGGGGTTGGCTGGAGGGGACGGGGGCCCCTCCAAGGCGGCGCGCCGCAAGTGGCGCGCCATGGAAGCCCTGCACTTGCAATCTGTGCGCGAGGCCCTCCGTATTCGCAGGTGTGGGCAACAGCTATCGCTGCTGGCGACGGAGGTGGGCTGGCGACCGCTGTCGACCGACTGGCTGCGGCAGGCGGCGCGCTTCTGGGCGAAAGCGCTACGGCGGCCGGATGGCGATCTGCTGAAGGCGGCAATGCGGGAGAGCTGGGAGCTAGCGGCGGGTGGCGTGCGAGAGAGCTGGGTGGCACAGCTGAGCGAGTGCCTCAGCACAGTGGGGCACACGCTGGTGTGGGGCCAGGAGGCGGGGGGCATCGCCCGCCTGCTAGAGACAGCAGCGGCAGGTTGGCTGGCATCAGAGACCAGCACACCAGAGCTGCCAGAGGACGCCAACCAGCTCAGCGTCGTCCGCTCAGTGCCTGACTCATGGTCACACCGCTTCAAGATGCTTACTTACTTGCGGTGGATGGCAGACGACTGTGGCGGCGCACCAATGCTCTGGACGGGGCTGAACAGCGCCGCCCAGATCACGACACTCGCACGCTTTAGAATGGGGCTGCATGAACTGCAGATAGAGAAGGGCGCCACACGGCGCAGGCAGAGCCACGCAGCCAGAGGCTCTGTCGCCTTTGTGGCATGCGGGAGGATGAGGCACACGTGATTTTTGAGTGTCCAGCGTATACGGAGACACGCGTACAGTTCCACACCCTTTTCCTGAGCGTCCCTGGGGACGATAAAGGCTTGGATGCGAAGATGCGGGCGTTTATGAACCCCAGCCCGGGGCTACTTTACCCTTGTTTTTGGCGTGACATGGCCAACTTTCTGGTCTCGTGCCTTGATATACGTAACACAAGCCTGGAGATGGTAGAGGATCGGGAGGAATAATTGACCTGAAGCGAACGATGTTTTGAATTAGGAGTCAATGAGGCAGCCACGATAGTGGCGGGGACCCAAGCGTGGGTTCCCGAGGAGCTGCGGTGGACTGTGCCGTTTGCAGTGCACCGCAGCTGGCGCACCTGAGAAATGCCCACGCTGGGTCTCACACGTGAAAGCTGCCTCAAAGATGACGACCTCAAAACGGAGTATGCAGAAGGAACATATTTATCCGCTATAACCGGGGGGCAAGCTTGCTTTCTAACCTATCACCAAATCCCACACTGTTGGTCACTACTGACCGCCTTTTCCAGCCCCTTTCTAGGTAGTTAGGCTTAGGGATGTGCCCCTCACCGAGTCCTTCTGTGCCTCCCCCCTTCAGCAGGGGGGGGCCTGCGACACGTCCAATGTCGTGCTCGGTGCAACTACAAGGGGTCAGCTTCTGCTCAGAGCCGGGTTAAGGGTAACAGGTTGAGAATCCTGTGAATGCTGGTTGAAATCCCAGTTAGAAAACCCCTTAACACGTTAGAGGTTGCGGCCCGGCTGGATATCCTTTTCGGCCACGTCTTGGCCTTTCTCCCCACGGGGGGATGTCTCTTCTGGCAATTGGCGACGAACCTGCCTTGCGTTTTCCGTTTCCCAACATGCGCTCACCGACTTCAACAAGCGTTTGCTGCCGCTGCGGTAGGGGACCTAGGGGTGCGCCCACGCTCTTTACAGAGTTGGGGTTCCCTACCACCAACAGCCAGCCATCTCAGTAAGGTGCTCGGGCCATATGGCGCCGAGCACGGTCTTATACGCCTTTAGAGGTGTCCCTGACTGTAACATCCATCAGCAGGATCAGACAGCAGGCACAAGGCCCACCAAAAAGGTCAAGCTACAAAAGTAGCCCACAGTGGCGCCACCCACACTAGGTGGTGGGCGCCAAGCAAGCAGCACCGCAAGCCAGGCACCACACTCAGCCCTGAAGCAGCCAGAGGCAGACCCCAGGTATAACATGGTCCTGGCTGTAAAGCCAGGACCATGAAGGGACCAAGAAGGCCCACCCCCAACGACCTGAAAGCGGCCAAACACGGCACCCGCCGCAACACTCTACTCAGCGACCACACTGCACCCGCCACCGCGCGCATGTGGCGCCACCTCCCCTTTAAACACACACCCAGAGGGGATGCAACTTAGCAAGCAGGTGCAGCCACCCGCTCGCCGTCAACCACGAGGCGCGCGCGGTGGAACTGCGCCCGCTTGCCCGCAGCCTTGGCGGCGACGAAAGCGGGCCACAGCGCCTGGTGCTGCGTCTCCTCGCGGTCACTCAGGACGTCGAAGACCGCAGCTGACGAGTCCACGTAGAAGCTCAGGCAGCAGCGGTTGCGCATGACCACGTCGGCCACGGCGTCAGACGCCACGGTGAAGAGCACACGCAGCACACCGCCCGCGCACGGCTCCACACCAATGCCCCCGACGGGCGTTGAAGAACTTGGCGTTGAGGAACGACGCGGACACGACGCTGCCGCCAGCCGGCATGTCCACCGAGCCGCGGATTTTGTGCAGGAAGCGCACGACATCCGTAGCCAGGCAGACGGGCAGGCTGACGCCGCGCTTGGCAGCTGCAGCGATCTGCATCCCCGCCTTCGCCGCATCCTCCTCCTCTTCGTCAGGGCAGCCGCAGCCCACCAACCCCGGGTATCCACCGTACGCGACGAGCCTGTTGGCGGCTGCCACTGGGATGGACAGCACGTGGCTGCGGCGCAGCGACGTGTCGCCCACACGCGCGGGCAGCCCCTGGCGGGAGGAGCCGCGCGTGCGCGCAGATCAGCTCGCACGGCGCCCGCCGCAGCAGGCCGCTCTGCCACCGGCGCGCCCGCCGCCGACGCCACAGGAGCGACAGCAGCAGCGGGCCGGGCAGGCTGAGCAGCCTTGGTAGCAGGCGCCGCGTGGGGCGCACTGTGGGCCGCATGCGGCACTGCATGCGGCATCTGCATGGGCGCCCCGGGGACGTGGCTCATCAGGAGGAGGCGAACCAGGTCCACGAGGGACGCAATCTGTTGCGCCTGCATCTGCACCACAGCGAGCACCCCCGCGAGGGGGCAGCTGCTGTGGCCGGCGTCGGCAATCTGTGTAGCGCCCACATGCGTCGGCGCATTCTGTGGCTGAGCGCGCGCGCTCGCCTCCCTGTCCACCAGCCCGCCTACCAGTCCTCTGAGGTCATCCACCACGGCGCTGAGGGCGCGGATGGCGTCTGTGGTGTCGGCCGAGGCCGAAATGTGGTTGCTGGCGCCTCCATGCAGGTGTTGCGCAGCCTCCGCGCATGTGGCCGCCCCCGGCGCCCCAGGGAGCGCCAGAAGCTTGTTCTGTGTCTCACCGACGCACGCGCGGTGGCGTGACGGGGAGTCTGAGCCGGGGGAGCCGCTGCTCACCGATTCTGTGACGGTGGCCGCGCGGGCGACTAGCGCGCCGGCGGCCTCGCTGTGTTAACGCGGCTTAGAGCGCGTCATGAGTCTAGGCCCATTGGCTCTGGGCAAGTGGAGGAATAGCTAGGTTTGTGCCTGCTGCCTGCTGCAGCTGGCCATGCGCAAACGCGCAAACTACACAGGCTGCCCACGCTCACACCTCCCGAAAACATGCAAACATGTAACAGTAACAGTAACACGGGGTTTCCAGCTAAGCAGGCTACTCTTCTACTAGAGACACCCGCCGATACTCCAGCACACTTTAGTACTAGAGTACCGCCGGCTCCCGGCCGATAGACTACCGCTCCCGCCGGCTAGACTACCCCAAACAGCGGTCTCTGAGAGACATGTCTGGCAAGGAGCATATAGGAGATGCAAACATAACACAATGAAAAGCAGGGATCAGAGCACTCCCTGCATTACCAACTGGGACAAGAGCAAAGCCCCTCTGTCAGGCATACAGGCAGCTGTACCTGCAGGTACAGTCAAGCGGCAGGCAGGGGGACGGGGGTAGGAAGGTCGTGGGCGTCGCACACGAGCACGGCACATCAGCAGGATGCAGTGGGTGTCAGCGTGGACGTGCATGCAAGAAGGAGGCACGTGGGATGGAGGCTAGCTCATCGCAATAACTGCAGTTAACTGCAGTTAAGTCAGCTGTCCTGCGACTGGCGCTTGGTCCATTGCCGCTGCCTAACTGACTGCCCCCAACCTCCCTCCCCCCACTGCCATCGCCCCACTCATGAGTGACACTGATCAGTGACCGTCCTGCAGGGCAGCTGCCCTCACTCAGTGACCGTCCTACTGACTCGCCGTCGTCCACTCCCTCCCTGCACGGGTACCGCTCAATTTATAAATTGCAGCACCAGACAGTGTCGACCAATCAACCAATCTTAACGCAGGTCTGAGCAGGTGCGAACTCAAAATGTGAACAGCACAAACAAATATGCCAAAATAAGTACGCGTGAGTGCGAGAGGTCACGTGTCACCATCCTCTCATCCTCTATCCGCCGTGCATCGCCAAGCAGCTGGGACGCGGCGTTCCTCGATCGCAGGCACCGCCCGCGCTTGGTGGTGGTGTACTTGGTACGCTGGTGAGCGCTGAGGGTAGGCGCTGTGTGCCTGTCGCCCACAGACGCACACGGGTGACATGGTGCCCATGTGCCCGCGGATGCACGCGGGTAGTAGGCAAAGCTCCATGCAAGCAGGAGTGAGGTGGGTGGGGACTTGCGTCTCACTCAAAAAACTCCCAGGCCACACCAACAGCGCACACACACATGTGCACACACACACACACACACACACACACATACACACACACACACATCAATGTAGACCATGCTGTATGCGCCAGACGCGATCGATGGTGACGCCGAGGGCGCACGCGCACCAACAGCTCTGCCCACCCACTGCGCCAGCCCTCAGCAGCATCGACGCGTGTTCAGCCAGCCGACAAACCCATGGACGTGCCCGCTGCCTTGCCCCCTGGACGCGCACACTCAGGAGTACAGCGGTGGCTGCGCCATGTTGGTCGACACCGAGGGGGGCCGCGCCCTCTCCCCCTGTGTGCCTGTGTGCCTGTGTGCCTGCTCATGTCATCCGCCGACAACTGCGCGTCCGCCACGGGCACATCCCCCTCTCCAATCGAGGCAGCGGGCACACTGCTCGCGCGCGCGCTGCTCACGAGATCCGTAACCACCGGGCGCCGCCTGAGCAGCAGGAGTCAGCTAGGAGCGGCGGCGGCCCCGCCCCCGCCATACTCCTCGTTCTCCTCCAGCCGATGCCTCGACCGCCACGGCTCCGCGCCCGCGGCCGGTGACACATGGGCATCAGCAGCAGGCCTCCTCCCGCTCTCCGTACGAGTGCGCGCATTCCACCCGATCGACGAGCACGCTGCCTGGTCTGGCGCTGCGACCGCCACCCAAGCAGTCTGCGGCCCTGACCACCAGCACGCGGGGGGGCAGCAGCGGAGGCAGCAGCCAGCGTCTGCGCCCGCGCAGTCCTCGCACCCCCCGTGGGGCTGGCCCGCAGGCGACGACCTGCGCCGCACGAGTGGCGACGGAGACACCACCATGCGCGGGCGCAGCCTCGACGCCGAGACGTCGCTCGAGGCGCTGATGGCGTCTGGCGGGCCGGAGAAGGCGCGCGGCGGGCGGTGAGTGCGACGAGTGGGGCTGCTGCATCTGCTGGTGTGACCAGCGCATGGCACGCGTGTCGGGTATGCGTGTGGCGCACGTGGTGATGATGGATATTACTGTCTGTGTGACACGAGTAATGATGAATGGCCATGGGGCATGTGTCGGCGCTAGCGCCCGACACCCTAACTCAGTTTCAGGCTGAAACTGGCTGGCTATCTGTTAGGGGTGAGGGTGGGCGCAACTCCCACATGCGCGCACACATTGCGTCTAGACGGGCACTAGCCAGTGCCCGTCTATAGGCCTCCAGCACGTAGAACAAGGTCCACCATCCCCCGCGCCTACTAACGACAGCATGCGTGCACGCGCCCCCCCCCTTCCCCCTCCCCCCAGTTCCTTCACGTGCCTGCTCAACGCGCTCCGCTCTGCCTCTGCCGTGTCTCTCGTGTCGCTCGTCCCTTCGCTCGACGGCCTGTCGCTCTCCTCCTACGGTGCCCGCGTCGCGTCTGAGTCTGGTGTTGGCGGCGCACTGCCGCCCGCCCCGCTGCTGCCTTGTGGCGGCGTGAGCCAGCAGCCGCCGCTGGCCATCCCGCATGAGCTGCAGCGCGGGTGCCGCGTGTTGGCAGCCGCCGGCCCCCTGGACCGCGACTCGCCCGCCTCGTCCGGCATGCTGAGTAGCAGCCCAGGCTTCTCCCCCGCTGCTGCGGACAATGCCGCGCTGCCGCCGCCCGCATTGGCATGCGTCGACGCCGCGCGAACGTGGTTCGACATTGGCACGTCGAGCAAGCGGCGCTGCAATAGCGGCAACGGCGCCACCACCCTCGGCCGCAGCGTGTGTGCGTCGCCTGCGCCCCTCGAAGGTGCCAACGCGTGCGGCATCAACGTGTGCAGCTGGGATGTCGTGGGCGGTGGCGACATCAGCATGGAATCCTGTGTCGAGGGTGGCGACGGCACGGATGCCTTGTCAGCACCCCTCACCTGCGCCAACGTGTGCAGCTGGGTTGGTAGCGGCGGCATGGGGAGCAGTGGTGACCCCGCCACCGTCCTCGCCAGCATGGACGCCTCGCATGCACCGCTCGACACGGGCGGCTACATGTGCAGCATGGTTAGAGCGAGCAACCCCCTGCCCAGTCTAGACTGCTGGGTCAAGGATGGCACGGACGGCAGCGGTGACGGTGACGGCAGCGGTGATGGTGATAACTGCCTGGGCCCTTTGTCTTGCTGCTGGCCATACACACCTCGTGCTCGCAGGCGATTTCAACTTTGTCGAGAGCCCACGTGACCGCGCCCGCTCTGCGGGGCCCCTCGAGTGGCGCGACTGCGCCCCGGCGGCGGCGATGGCAGCGCTGGTGGAGGACTCCCCGCTCCGTGACGCGTACCGCCTCGTCCACCCCATGCAGAGGGGGTACACATTCAGTGCGTATAATGCACAGGCGCGGCTCGACCGCCTCTACGTGTCGACGGCCCTCGTGCCACGCGTCCTCGGGTGCGACGCGGGGGAGTCGGGCGGGTCGGATCACCGCGTTGTGGCAATGCACCTCTCCCCCCTAGTGCCAGAGGCGCGCGGGCCGGGGCGGCCGCGTGTGCGAGCCCATTTCTGGGCTGATCGTGACCTGGCCGATGGGTTCAGGGCATGGTTTGGTCGGGAGGCAGCGGGGGCACCCACCCATGGCCACACGGAGCTTATGCGGTGGTGGCAGGCTTTCAAGCCGCGCCTGGCTTGCGAGGCCCGCCGCCTCGACTGCGACCTGGGTCGGCGTCGAGATGCTGTGTCGGTGGAGGTGGCCCGGCTGCGTGCAGACCTGAAACGAGCGCGCGCGGCCGTTGAGGCGGGGCGCGATGGGCTGGCGGAGCTCGCCGGGCTCTATACGCTGCAGCGGCGCCTGGACGCGGCGGTGCGGCGGTACGCTCCAGCCCCGCCCTCATGTGTGCGGCCGGGAGAGCGCGTTGCCGGGGGCATGGCGGCAGCCTTCCGCAAGCCAGCGACGGCACGGCGCGTCGCCGCCCTCAGAGATGCGCGAGGCATCCTCGTCACTGACGGCATGGGAATGGCTGACATCATGGCTGATGCCGTGGCGGCGGTCTCTCGGCCGCCACCGCCATCCCCCGCTGATCGGGAGGCTGTGCTGGGGGCGGTGCGTACGCACTCGCCGCGCGTGCCGCAGGCGGTGGCGGACGCAGCGGGCGCGCCTGTTGTCACGCCCGCCGAGGTGCGGGCGGCGGCCACTCACTCCAAGCCTGGCACCGCCCCAGGCCCGGATGGCATCCCAGTGGATGTGTGGCGGAAGCTGGGAGAGCCAGCCTTTGTGCTTCTGGCGGCAGTTTTCACCGCAGTGGGCGCTGCGGGTGAGACGCCGCCTGGGTTTCGCGATGGCGTTGTCGCCTCCATCTACAAGGCCAAAGATGCAGCGGATGCGGCAAACTACCGCCCACTCACCATGCTGGGCTCTGACTACCGCATCCTCGCCAAGGTGCTGGCGACGCGGTGGACGTCGCTGCTCGCTGCGGTGGTGGGGCCGGAACAGACTGCGTTCCTCGCTGGCCGCCGCATCTCGGACAATATCTGCCTCACGCAGATGCTGCCTGGCCTGTTAGCTGCCAACGCGGCAGAGGGCGTGGGGCCGACGGGTGCAGCGCTGGCGCTGCTCGACTTCCGCAAGGCGTACGACACCATCGACCGTGGCTGCCTCCTTGCGGTCATGGAGGCGGTGGGCGTCGGTGACGGTGTGCTGGCATGGACCCGCACCATCCTCACGCACACGTACGCGTCGGCCGAGGTCAACGGGTTCATCTCTGAGCCGCGCCGGTATGCGGCGGGCGTGCGCCAGGGCTGCCCCGCTGCGCCAGCCCTCTTCCTGTTCCTGGGGCATGCGCTCGCGTGCTTCCTGCGCACCTGCCCGGCGGTGGGGGTCGAGGTCGTGCCTGGCTGCAGAGTGACCTGCCCCCAGTACGCTGACGACTGCATGCCCCTCCTCCGGTCGTGTGCGCCGGCTGCCGTCGCTGCTCTGGTGGAGGCGATGGCGGTGTTTGGCCGAGCGACGGGCCTCGTCCTAAACCTCGGCAAGTGCGGCATCCTGCCCCTGGGTTCGGCGGGGGAGGGCTTGCTGGCGGGTGCAGAGGTGGCTGGGCTGCGCGTGCTGGACGCGGGCGTGTCGCTGGGCGTGCCCGTTTCTGCCGGCCTGCCGCCCCCGGAGGCCGTCACCGGGGTGTGCCGTGAGAGGCTTGCGGCCGCGTACACCAAGCTCGCGCGCTTCCCAATGTCTGTCTTTGGCAGGGGGCACGCGGCGGCGACGTACGGGGTCTCCCGCATCCTGTTCCGGGCGGTGCACTGTGGCATGACTCCGGAGGCAGAGAGGCTGCTCTCCCGGTGGACGGCTACTCTGGTGGACAGGAGCGTGGGGCCGGACCCACCGGCAGCGCTGCCGCGGTGGGCCTCTTCGGTGCCAGGCGCGCCCGCTGCGATGCTTCTGGGGCGGCCGGCGCACGGTGGTTTTGGGGCGCCGGCGTGGCGGGAGATTGTGCATGCGCAGTGGGCCGTCCACCTCGCGTGCCTGTTTGGGGCGTGGGCGGCTGGCGCCCCCCATCTCCTGCTGTCGGCCCCACGGGCCGGCGATGGTGGCGAGGCTGGTGGCGGCGACGGCGGCGGAGGTGGCGGCAGCGGGGGCGACGGAGGTGGCAGGGGGGCACAGCCGGAACAGCAGCCCGCGCCCCCGGCTCAGCCGGCATGGGAGCCGCTCATGGTGGAGGCGGTGCACCGCCTCTGCCCGGGGGCCCACCCGAGCCTTTTTGTGCTTATGGCGGGCCTCGCGCCTGGGCCAGGCACTCTGCCAAGCGGCCTCGTTGGTGAGTGCGTAGAACCGGCTGTGAGCGCGGCGCTGCTGGCTGGGCCGATGCGGCGCATGCTCAATGGGGTGCAGGCCCTGGGGCCAGTGGCGCGCATCCTGGGACGCGTGCAAACAGCTGAGCTGTGGGGGGCGGAGGCGCCGCTCTGGGCAAATCCCCTCCTCCAGCTGGAGCTGCCGGCTGCGCAGCGGACGGTACAGTGGCGGGAGCCCACTGGGGATGCGGCAGGGCATGCGCTCTTCAGCTCGACCGGTGCGACCTGCTGGCGGGTGGACGGCCTCGCCCGCGTGCGCGACGCCCTCCCCGGCATGCGAACGGTCACAGACCTGTGTGCGCTGTGGGCGTGGCTCGCTGCTGTCGACATGGTGCGCAGCACACGCACGGTCGACCACGCATGCCTGGCGGTGTACGCTGCCGCGGATCCGGAATGCGCGCCGCTCGTGCTGGGGCAGTTTTGCGCAGCTCTGGCGTGCGGCGCCTACGACGGGGGCAGTGTCTGGAGGGCAGTCCTGTGCCGCGCCCTTTTCCCAGGGGTGCCGCCGCCAGTGCTGGGGGATGGGCCAGATCTGCTGTACGTGCAGCGCACGCTCGACCCCCTGTTCACGGCAGTGGCGGTCGCGCTCGCGGCAGTGCCCTCAGCCTGGGTCGAGGCGGCAGCTGGTGGAGCTGCCCTCACTCTGCTCCGGCCGCTCCGTCGCTTTCAGCCCCTCCCTCGCGCGGGCGAGCGCGCTGCTGTGGTGGAGATCCTGCGGCTGGTCGGGTGGCAGCTGCCGAGTGTCATCACGCCGGCTGGATGGCAGCGTGGGCGGCCTGGCCTCCGATCCGCAACTGCCAAACATGCTCCCCTGCCTGCGGGGGGCGGGGCCGCGGACGAGCCCCGGTGGGTTGGGTTTGCGCACGGCCCGGGCGTGGTCGGGCAGCTGACGTGCAAGCTAGCGGTGGCGCTTCAACTGCGGGCGGTTGTGGACGAGCGGCGAGTGCGGCGGGCAGCCACGGTGGAGGCGGCTCTGGCGCTTGACTGCGGGATGCGCGGAGGCCCCCGTGCAACCGACGCTCAGGTCTGCGCGGGGCTGCGCACCCTGGAGGCGGCGGTGCCAGGGCTGTGGCGGCTGCCGCTCCTCAGCGCCTGCAAGGAGCCCATCTGGCGGCTGTGGGTGAGTGGCTTTCACAAGCAGGCTGCGCTTGGAGTGCCCGAGTGCCCGTGCGGGTGGCGGTGCCGTGAGGAGGACGGGCCGCCGGCGACGGCGTGGCGTGCGCACTGCTTCTGGGGATGCGCGGTGGCGGAGGCGGTGGTGGTGGCGGTTGCTGCTGCCCTCCCTGCTCCTACGCCGGTCATCACGTGCTGCCAGGTGTGGCTGCTGCAGCCTCCCGCTGGGGTGCGTGCTGGTGTGTGGGCTGTGGTGGCAGCGCTCGTGGTGGACGCTATGGAGCGCGGATGCCGCCACCTGTGGCGCATCACGCGTCCGCGTGATGGTGTGCTGCCCCCTGATCGCACGGTGTCGGTTGAGCGGGCGGGGGCGCTGGCGACGATGGACCTTTGGGACGCGCTGGCGTCCTTTGCTGAGGGCGGCGTGATGCCGCGAGGTTGGGCGGGTGTGGTGGGCCCGACCCACCCCTATGTTGGAGTGGTGGACGGCAAGCTCACTCTGAACAAGGCGTCCTAGATCCCTGAGGGGACGAGTTATGTGAGGGGAGGTAGCGCCGCACGCGTGCGCTGGCGGGATGAGTTGTGGCTGCTGGGTAGAGTGCTGTGGTGGGTGTGCGCACCTGCTCCGCTTCCAGTGTTTTGAGGGTGGGCTTTTTTTTGGGTCCCTTTATGGTTTTATACCTTGGGCCCGCCCTTCATCCACTGGAGGGGTTGAGTGTGGAGCCTGCACTGTGGTGCTGCTTGCTTGGCGCCCGCCGCCGTGTGTGGATGGCGTTGCCGTGGGGCACCCCCCCTTTTTCTGTTGGCAGGTCTTCAGGACTGCTTCATCTAAGTCCCACTGGAGCTTTGGAACCGCACGTGTGACCGCCAGAAGTGGATTGTAACGAACTCATCATCATCATCATTTGTCAACGCCCCTAGCCGGCGGCGCTTTGTCTGCCAATCTTGGCAGTGGTGCTTGTGGCGCTAACGCACGCAGCCACGTTGGCGGCGGCGACGACAGCCCGGGCCACGCGATGCGGTCGGCGCCCTTACCGGCCTGGCTGGCGCGCTCGTCGACCGCATCTAAGCCTGCCGGCGGCGAGTGTGCCGTCGTGGTCGGGCGCCGAGTTGTTGGGGTACCGAACCAGCACCACGGCCATGCAGTGATGCCATCAGACTGAGGTTCTTGCGAGACGTGGCCCAAAAGGATGAGACGGTACTCGTGCGGCAGTTAACCATCCACCATGAATGGTAAATATGTACGTATGCAGTGTTGGGCAGCCCCAAACAGAAGCTTCCAAGTTCTCCTTTCGCGAGCCTGTTCCCCTGCTTCCCCGTAAGCTTATTACAAATTCTCTCAGCTAAGAACAGTGCTAAGAACAGTTGATCTTGGACAGTCCAACACACCGCAACAGTGTTAAGAACAGTTGATCTTGGACAGTCCAACACACCGCTTCTACGTTCTACTAGTGCGCTCGGGGGGGTGGCAAACCCCCGGGCGCGCTGCGATCCAGGTGTCGACGACGCGAGTCCGATGACCCTGTAGCGTAGAGCCAACCCAAGGAGGGCATACCGGCCCGGCATCACAGACGGCCAAGGACGCCTCGCGGACTTGAGCTGGCTGGCCGCGGATGCGAGCAAAGGGGAAACAAGGCACCCCATGCATGCAGCCTTTTCCTGCCCAGTCCCCGCGTGTAGCGGGGCACGCCTGGCGACGCGTCCAAGTCGTCAATCAGAACACCAGAGTGGCTACGTTCAACGTGCGGACATGTCCTGCAGAGGACGAGGGACTGGTCAAACTGGCGAGTCTGGTGCAAGATTGCGCCAAGCTTAGCGTCGGTGTTGCAGCGCTTCAGGAGCTGCGCAGGACCGGCTCCGGGGAGGCGCAAGTGGCTACGGGCGACACGTCGTGGACGCTGCTATGGTCGGGTGGGGAGCACCGGCAGCGTGGGGTGGGCTTGCTGTTGTCCCCTGCATGGGCATCGGCACTCGTCTCCTGGGAGGCGGTGTCCGACCGCCTCATCCAGGCCCGCTTTGCAGCGGACCGTGGGCAGATGATCACCATCGTCAGCGCCTACAGTCCAACGGAGGCGGCGAGCGACGAGGAGGCTGGCGACTTCTACCTTCGAGTAGCGGCGCTCGCGGACAAGGCCAACGACAAGCGCGATCTGCTCATCGTGGCAGGTGATTTCAATGCAGCAGTGGGGAGGGATTCGGTGTCCGACCACGAATGCGTTGGCAAGCACCTGCCCCTCACGGAGCCAGCGGTGGCCAGCAGGAACGGTCGCCTGCTCCTTGACACTGCCACTGCATGCAGCCTGCGCGCTGCCAACACTCTCTATCCCCACAGGCCTGAGCACCAGTACACCCATATCAGCCCCATGGCTGTTGCACAGAGCAGACGGCATGCATGCTCTGTGCGCCGCCTGCACAGCGTCAAGGACTACATCCTGGTCGCGCGCCGCCGCATGCATGCGATGACAGACTGTAGGGTGCGTAGGAGCCCAACCTGGGATCGCATGGCTCCACCGGGTCATCATCGCCGTATGGCGGTCGGGGAGAGCCCCGAGGGAATGGAAAACTGCTATTATCACACCGTTATATAAGGGGAAGGGTCTGCGTGACTCCCCTGGTAACTACCGCGGTATAAGCCTTCTCTCTATTGCCGGGAAAGTGTACGCTGCCATACTTCTGCACCGCGTCTCCACGCAGGTTGATGGTCAGTTGCATGAGGCTCAGTGTGGTTTCAGAAAAAGCAGAGGCACTGTTGATGCGATTTTTACTCTGCGCTCGCTGAGCGCGGCACATGCCGAGTACAAACAATGCATGGCTGTGGCATTTGTCGACTATTCTAAAGCTTACGATTGCATAAACCGTGCGGCACTGTGGAGAGTCCTTAGATTATATAGTGTTCATCCGCACATTATTGATCTGTTGGAGGATCTTCACACCAACACCGCAGCTGCCGTGCGGCTGGCTGGGAAAATCGGGCACGAATTCCCCGTGTCGTCTGGTGTGCGACAGGGGTGCGTCATTGCTCCTGTGTTGTTCAATGTTTTTATTGATCACATAGTGAAAAAGGCGCTAGACATGATGCCAGAGGGGGCTGGCGTGTCAGTCGTGACCCGAGCCGGCGGCTCTGTGTTGTCGTCGTCGGTTGAGCGCATAGTAATGCTGATGTATGCCGACGATTTATGTTTGTTCTCGCATGACCCAGCTCAGTTGGCGCTTATGCTGAAAATCCTTGACAAAGTGTCCTCTAGCTTTGGCATGCAAATCAACGCCGCCAAGACAGAAGTGATGAAGTGCCTGTGCTGCGTTTGTGCTGGGTGCGTGCGTGCGTGTGCATGCGTGCACGTATGCGTGCGAGTGTGGTGTTTGGCGAGTGTGTGTGTGAGTGTTATGACGCGGGGTCATAGACTGTTTTTGTTGTTGTTGTTGATGATGATGGATTTTGAAATCGTGTTTTAGGGTTTAGGGTTTTGGATTCAAGGTTCAAAACCCTTAACCCACACCCCTTCACGGTTAAGGGGTTAGAACCCTCAACTGTATAAACCCTTAAATAAGAGTTTGGGTTTTCTTAACGCTATGAATGGCACATGAATGGGGTCTGGCAAAAATAAATCTGCCCCCTACCCCGGCGTCGTAGGCAGAAATGTTTGTGGGAAAGTGTGGAAATTGACGATTTCATCCATTCCATAGCAAGACTTCTGCATTTTTCGTGCTATATCCGGCGGTATAACGAGCGGGATGAGCGCTTGTCAGCCTTTATTCATCACCTCCATGTCGCCGACGGCGATATACTGCCTCTCCGAGGCAGCACTGGTGGGGGGTGCATGTGTGGCGTGTGTTTGTGGTGGGTGTGGGGGGAGGGGGGTGGGACTGTGAAACCCCCAGTCTGGCCCTGAGCAGGGAACTAAGAGCTTCACAAAAACACATAAAGTAATGGTTTTGTGTGTGCACGCGTGTGTCCCCCCTCCAATAAAGAGACACATGAAGACACACACAGACACACCGGAGGAAGTGACACAGCCCCCATACACACATATGCACATCCATGGGAGAGGGTACGGCAGGGTGCGGGTGTGGGTGCAGAGATAAGCACGGCTCTGCACTCGCGCAAGTGACAAATTCACGAAAGGCTATGTCTTGGGGACTCGACGACATGTGGGCAAGTCATGTGACCTCCTGATAACGCACCTTCGATACAGTCAGTCACGCAGTCGATGCCATCAGTGATCGAGGCGCCAAATGGAAGATGGTAGCCGGTAGCGCAGGTGTCGCAATCGGATGCCTCTTCAGTGCCCTTGTCCGAAGTGGAGCCTGCACAATGAGCACATACCTCATCGTGTCAGTGGCGGTGGTGAGGAATCACAAGGGCGTACTACAACTACGAAACTCATCTGAAAGAGCCAGCTCGGTCGCGCCGGCAGGTTGGTGGTGGTGAGTGGGCAGGAGCAGGTCCAGCCAAGTACTTTGTTTGCCCCACGGCCGTGAATCACAAGGAAGGTGTGGTTCATACTATACATAACCTCAGGGTGGCCGACTTCTTGCAGAGCGGCCGACTCCTTGTCTTGGCAGAAAGAACCACCCGCAAATGGACATGAGGAGCCCATCCCATGGGCGCCACACTCCCGCAGCACTTGTGACACACCCTGCGGATGGCCCGAACCACACCTTCCGCAATGCTCGACCTCACCCCCCCCCCCCAACAAACACACACACACACCCCGCAGTACACACCAGGAGCACAGATCAGTTACAGTTACATCGGCTTTCCAGCAAAGACTACCTCTAGTCCTAGTACCACCGCCTAGACCCAAGTCCAGTTCTGGCCCTAACAATTACTTGTGAGGGGCGGTAGCCACCAGCCGGCTGCCTGCCAACGTGTAGTCCAGAGCAAAAAGGAGAGCTATTGTGCGACGCCTCCAAAATAGGTCCTAACTGCTTCTAGGGGATAGGGGGTCAAGTGGCGCTTGCCAATCTACTTGACCGCCGTGTTGGAGGGGCCGGCGCCTGAGGGGCAGCCGGACCGTACACCACGGCTCTCCACCCGACCCTATCCTGAGCACGCTCAAACGCCGTGTCCGAAAAGTCTTCCAATCAGAACGAGTGCCACTAGTTTCGCCTAGCTGCTGAATCAGTAGCTTAAGAAAAAGTGTCGGGAGGAGGCTGGAGGCCGGCCTTGCTGCCGAGCCACATCCATTGTGCAGTCAAAAGTCGTACGAGGAAGACGAGAAGCCGGCATGCGCATCACATGGCCTAGCCACTGCATTGATCGCTTTGCCACAAGCCTCTCAATTGGCTCAGTGTCGCACGCCTGCTGAATATAAGTTAATCTGTGCCGGTCGACCAGGCGTACACCCAGAATGCGACGAAGGCAGTAAGAGTGGGCAACCTCCAATCGAGTCAGTTGTGTTTTAGTAGGGGCCAATGGCGGCGGCGGGACTAGTAGTAGAACACAGGCGCACACCAACAATGCGTTGCTGTCACTACCTGGGTGGTATAGGGTGGATCTGGGGGCCCAGTGTCCTGTCTAGGTCCAGTGCGTGCGCGCGTGTGGGGGTTTACCCTCACCCCTACCAGGTAGCCAGCCAGTTTCCCACTGAAGCTGAGTTTAAGGTGTCGGGCGCTAGCGCCGACACCGGTCTTATACATCATTACTGGTGTCACACAGACTGTAATATCCATCATCAGCGGCCGACTGCTTGTCTTGGCAGCGACACCCACACCCACGGTCATGTGGATCCCATCCCATCCCATGGGCGCCCCACTCCCACTGCAGCTGTGAAACACCCTACGGATGAACCAAACCACACCCTCCGCAACGCTCCATCTGAACCCTCCCCACACACACACACGCGGTACGCACCAGCAGCACACGCCGTGCAGGTACCATCCAAAACGTTGGCATCGCCGTAGAAGTTGGCGTCGCAAGTGCAGATGTCCACGAAGTTCGAGTTGGTCGGAACCACGAAGTTCGAGTTGGTCGGGCAGACGCATGCGCCTGCCGTGGCAGCAGCGCCTGCATCCGCGGTGGCGCCTGCGCCGCACCGAGCACATGCCAGGTCAAGTGATGTTGGCAGGCTGGGGGTGGTGAGGAAGCGGACTAGCGGCCGACTGCTTGTCTTGGCAGCGACACCCACACCCACGGTCATGTGGATCCCATCCCATCCCATGGGCGCCCCACTCCCACTGCAGCTGTGGGAGTGGGGAGTGCCATCATAGTCGAGGGGTCCAGTGGTTGGGGACCTGATTAAGGGGCCTCCCCCCCAAAGTGTGCCGCGCTCTTGCGTCACAGGTGCGAACACATTTTTAGATCTGGCTCTTGACACATCTAGGCACCACGCCGCTCCGGCCCAACGTTCGTACAGCGTACACCTAGCGCTCTGCATCGATGCGGTCTGTACGGGGCTGGCCTGTTGGCCGTGCCAGCTGTAGCAGAGCTGGCCCTACAAACACAACAACAAACTTGGGGAAAGTGTGGAGGGTGTGGGGTGTGAAGGGTGCCATCCCCAGTGTGAAGTGTAGGGGCAGGGGCAGGCTGCAGGCCGTGCCGCTGGCTAATTTAGAGCCCACCTTAATTAAGTGCCACGCCAGGCTCTCTCTCTCTCAAGCTTGGGTGATTGGTTCAGGCACGCTGATGGGCAGAGACCCTAGCTAGGAGCACATAGATGCTACGTGCACACTCCAGTGCTTCTTTGATTGGGCGGTCTACCGCCTACGGCGGTTTTTGGGCGGAAATAATTCATTACTTTTGGGGGGTCTACTGCCCGATTTTGGTCATTTTCTTTGCCGGCTTTGTCGTTTTTTTTTTACCCATTTTGGCCGATTATGGTCCCGTCTACCGGCTGGCGGCCGGGCTGTACGAATTAATTCATTGAAATTAATGTCAGAAGCACTGGCACACTCGCCGGCGCTGCCTGCCTCGCACCTGCCGGGCACTCGCACTTGGTGGGGTCGGTTGGGTCGTCGAACACCATGCCGTTGGTGGTGCAGGTGCAGTCATTGACGGACTCGCTGCCGGCGTCAGATGTCGAGCCGTCGGGGCAGTCCGTGCACACGCTGTTCTTTAAGTACGAGCCTGCGGTGGGTGGAGGCATAAGGCAGGCTCTCTCGTAGGGTGATGTTTTCAGGCACGGCGTTGGACAGGGACCCAGGGGGGGGGGCGCACATGCTGCTGCTAGGCGGGGGCGCGGAATAGTGTGGAGGGTTTGGAGGGTTAGTTTGCGGGGGTAGGCTGGCGTGCTGCGTTGCCTTGCAGGCTCTCCTAGCTAGTAGAGCCCCCCTAGACGCGTAGTCTAGGCCTTAAACCACGTCCCGGGGTACTCTGGGCGTGCGCGTGTAAAACCTGTAAACCCAGTTTGCGGTGTTTGTTGGGACTTATAAGCCTGGCATCACCGTGGTGTTGAGGGTGTTGCGGTTGGTGTGGGGTGTGGAGGATCCAGTGATTTTGTTTTCAGTATTTTTAGTTACGGTCTGGGAGCCGTCGCGCGGACCAACGTCCCGTTGACCGCCCTGACCGACCGCCTTAGCATCGACCGTTGACCATCAAATATAGGAAATCGTCAAGCACTTGACGAGATCTACCTGATTGGATTGTCAGAGCATCAAGCAAATTGGTTGGTTGAGCTCTATCTGATGGGATTGTCAGTGGCCGAATGGCTCCCAGGAGCCCAAAACAAAATCACTGGGAGGATCAGTTCGTGGCTGGGCATGCAGGCGGGATGAGCTGCATCTCTGCTGCTATGCCGCGAGGGTTGATGGGGTTGTACTGATGACGTGCCTGGTGGTATGGCGGGCTGTGGGGAGCGGGGAGGGTGTGGGGTGTGACGGGTGGGCTCTTAATTAGAGGGGGGGGTTCTTAGGTGGGTGCGTAGGATGTTGAGCGCAAGGTTGAGTGGGTGTGGGTGGGTGGGCACGTCGGTGGTTGGGTGGTTGGGTGATTGGATGGTTGGGAGGTTGGGTGGTCGGATGGTTGGGTGGGTGGGTGGATGGTTAGGTGGTTGGGTGGTTGGGTGGTTGGGTGGCTAGATGGTCAGGTGGCCCGGGGCAGAGCAGTGTGGGGTGCCTGCCTGCTTCTGCTCACCTGCCGTGCAGCCAGGGCCTTCACCCGAGGGACCCGGGCCGTCGACGCCGGACACGTACAGGCAGACGCAGTTGTCGTTGCCGACTGTGTGTGGGCGGGGAGGGGGGAGGGGGCGCAAGTCAGACGAGCAGTCAGGCGAGCCACACTCATGCCACACCAAGTGCTGAGGGGCAGGGACGGGGGACGGGGACAGGGGGAAGGGGAGGGGCATTTTTTGGCAACGCCACTGACACAACGCACACACCCACTGCACATGCGTGTGTGGGCACCCACCGTCGCAGGACGCCAGGACATCTGGGACGAGGCTGCTGATGAACGGCACGTTAGCAGTGAAGGTGTAGCAGACACTGGAGTCATCATTGAGGCCAAAGGTGACGTGTCCCTTCTTGTCCGCAAACTGGGCGCACTCCTCCTCGGGGAATTGGCTGGTCATATCCTGTGGGGTCAAGCGGCAAGCGTGTCCGGGTGCGTGAAGGCCAGCACGGGGGAGGACACGGCGTGTTAATTTGTTTGTGTGTGTGCGTGTGTGTGTGTGTGGGGGGGGGGTAGTAGGGGCGCACTCCACATCCTTCCATGCTACGCATCACACTACTTACAAGCTAGGCTTGATAACTGTTTGCCGTTACTGTTTTCCAATAACTGCAATGATCAAGAGGGCTGGGTACCAGTAGTATTTTTTGGGGGGGGGAGGTGTGCTGAGTCGAGGTATTGTATTGTCTCAACTATGCAATGCCAGACCTCCACCGTGTGCACAAATTGTCATGATGGGGGTAGTAGGGGAGCAGGAAGTGGGGGGTTTGGTGATTGCCAGATGGGCGGCAGGCAATGGTTTGCGCAACAAGGTGGCTGGTACTAGTGGGGTGGGTCGCCCGCATCGAGGGTCGCGTTAAGGAGGGGGGGTCAGTGTCGAAATCTCACTCGACGCTGCCCTTGAGGTCGCTCTGCGTAGCTTCTACCCAGCTTCCAACTAGCTCCTTCTCACCTTCGAGTCACCCATGAGGTAACCATCAGCAAGCGCCGCGTCGATGCTCAGATCGCCGGCCTGCTTGAGGCAACCCGCGTCGGCCAGCATGAAGACTGCGTGTGCGCATGAGGGGCAGGGTGTGCGACAAACATGCGATACTTGGCTGCAGGTTTGCTGCAAGGGCCAATGGCTCAGCAGCATAGGGCCCGTTGAAGCCTCTCTTTCCACAGAGTGTTGGTATTTGCTACTCGAGTAGCTCAGGGGTGGGATCCGGCTGGCATGGCTCGGGCAAGGGGAGACCGGCAGGTGCGCGCAGTGCGTGTATTCGAGGCGGGGTGCATCAGTCACTCAGTGAGCTTGTTGCATCAGTCACTGAGTGGAGGCTTTTGGGATGGCGCACAGGCACGCCCGCACGCTGGGGTAAATGGCATGTGCGGGGGCACCCCCCCCCCCACACACACACACGCACACACACTCCCCCACCCTGCTGCTGCCCCCATCAGCCAGCTGGCTGGTGACTGCAGTCACACAGCCAGCCACGCTTGGCGCCGTCGACGCACGCGCAGGGGTGAACCCACTTCGCGGCCATGCACAGGAAGCACACGCCAGGGTGGAGATGGCCGCAAAGCCCTTGCCCGACACACGTTTACCTCATTCCTAAAGACACTCAATCCTGTAGGTAGACAAGGGCCCCACACACAGCCAGCAAACACTCACGTGGCCAGCCACGCTTGACGCCGTCAACGCACGTGCAGGGGTCGACCCACTCGCCGGTGATTCACTCGAAGCCCACACCAGGATGGGGATGGCCGCAAAGCCCTTGCCCGACAAACGTAAACCTCATTCCTAAAGACACTCAATCCTGTAGGTAGACAAGGGCCCCACACACAGCCAGCAAACACTCACGTGGCCAGCCACGCTTGACGCCGTCAACGCACGTGCAGGGGTCGACCCACTCGCCGGTGATTCACTCGAAGCCCACACCAGGATGGGGATGGCCGCAAAGCCCTTGCCCGACAAACGTTAACCTCATTCCTAAAGACACTCAATCCTGTAGGTAGACAAGGGCCCCACACACAGTCAGCAAACACTCACGTGGCCAGCCACGCTTGACGCCGTCAACGCACGTGCAAAGGTCGACCCACTCGCCGGTGATTCACTCAAAGCCCACACCAGGGTGGGGATGGCCGCAAAGCCCTTGCCCGACAAACGTTAACCTCATTCCTAAAGACACTCAATCCTGTAGATAGACAAGGGCCCCACACACAGCCAGAAAACACTCACACAGCCAGCCGCGCTTGACACCGTCGACGCACGCGCAGGGGTCGACCCACTCGCCGGCGATGCAGTCAAAGCACACAGGGGTTGCGGCGCTGCCGGTCATCTTGGCGCACTCCCCAAAGGCCCAGTCCTTGTTGGTGTCGGTGGACACAAGGTCGTTGACGCACGTCATGCACTGCTGGCGCCTGGGCGAAGCAGGGCGGTCGTTCAGGGGTTGGGACTCCGGGTACATTTGCTGCCCGCCGCGATACACGTCGTGCACCGCCCGCGCTGCTAGGCGAGCGCGCTGCGTGGCCTTGTGGGCTCTCCTAGCAGATCTCCCTCTAGACTTGTAGTCTAGGCCTCTCAACTCACGCCCCGGGGCCCCCCGGGCGCGCTCATGCAAAACCTGTTAACCCACTGCTCGTGCCTCATCAGGCAGGGTTCAGGCGTCTTTGGTCAGGGTGTAGGGTCCAGAGGTCGGCCCAGTTCCTGTCGGGCCGGTGGTCGAGACAACCTGCTGTTGTCGTCGTCGTCGTTTGCATAACACAACGGGAGCGCCTAGACCCTGAGTAAAAACACAGACCCAAAGCTACTTCTACAGCCAGCGAGGCGCACACCAAACCCCCCAGCACACTCCCCCGTCGTGACGAACCGCAAAGAAATACTACCCACACGGTTCTGAGAGCCAGGTGCGGGATTGCGAGCCCATGTCCACACTCGACAAACACTTAGGCAGCACGCCCTTAACTCGTTCCCACCTCAACTCCTCCGCCACCCCCGGGATCCCACACGGCCCGGGGTGCCTCAGCACTACCCCTCTCCCTCCCCCTGACAAAAGTAGCATTGCCCCCCGCTGGAGGGTTGCGTCGCGTAAGCGGGTCCTGCAAAGGGGCAAAACCCGTACCAGAAAAAGTCAGGGACCCTCAAGCCAAAAAACACCCCGGTCTGCCTGGAAAACCCCGGGGAGTACACACATATAGTTCGGCTCCTCCCCACACAAAAGCACTGGACATGGTTGGACACTCGCATATCCCGCCAATTGGGCAGGAAGCACCGCCGCACACCCCGGAGGGTGTGGGCAGTTAAGGACAGACCCCCCTCTCGCAGGAGGGAGCGCGGCCAAGACGTGGCCCAAAAAATGATGAAAAGCCGGGCCGCAACCTCTAACGTTCAAGGGGATTTCTAACTGGGATTTCAACCAGCACACAGGACTTGAAACCTGCCACCCTTAACCTGGCTCTGGGCACATGCCCACCCTTTCGAGATGCACCGAGCACGACTTTGAGCTTGTCGCAGGCCCCCCCCTCTTGGGGGAAGGCACAGAAGGACTCGGTGAGGGGCACACCCTAACTAACCGCCAGAAGTGGATTGTAAAACTCTCATCATAACTAAAATTAGTTAGGGGAAAACGGAAAGACAGGAGGGACAGGACCGGGGGGGCATGTGCCCACCCCCCTCTGAACAAGCCGGGCCTGCACCAACAAAAGCATAAAAAGTACCTGCTGTACCTGCCGATTTTCTTCCGCGCACTCCCCACACCACATCAGTCCCACACCAGTCACACACAGCCCACACTCCACACATGCTCCACACCAGTGATTGCCTTAGCGCCCCCACAGCCCCCGCAGCCCCCGCTGCGGGGGCAAACCGAGAATTCAGGGGGGAAACCGCGGGGCGAATCGCGGTAATTTCGCTACGAAAAGTGTGAAGTTTGACGATTCCCACATTTTTCCGCAAAAACGCCGCCTCCTGCGGGGGCAATACGGCATGCTCCCTCCAATGTTGCGGGAGCAAACATGACATTCTCGGTCTCCTTAAGGACACCACTGCTCCACACCAAGCGATACGGTCGTATTTCGTTTGGATGATGATGATGATGATGAGAGTTTTACAATCCACTTCTGGCGGTCACACGTACGGTTCCAAAGCTCCAGTGGGACTTAGAGAAACAAGGCTCAAGGCCCACAAAAGGTCAAGCTACAAGTAGCCCACGGTAACGCCATCCACACTTGGTGGCGGGCGCCAATTCGTTTGGTGAATACATTGTTCCGCGATTGGCCCACCCCGCACCATCCATCCATCCACTAGTCCCACACCAGTCCCACACCGTCCACACCCCACACCAGTCCCACACAATCTTCCCAAACCTGTCGTAGCGGACGGTCGCGTCGGGGAACACGCTTCCGCTGACAGACTGGATGCACATCTCGCACGGCGACACCTTGTCGAGGAGCGTCCCGTTCACGATGCACTCGTTGCACTGCTCGTGCTCGTTAACTGATCAAGGGAGGGGGGTACAAACGTGTGTGTGTGTGTGTATGTGTGTGTATGATGTGTGTGTGTGTGTGTGCGTGTGTGTATGGTGTGTGAGTGCATTGTCGATTTTACAGTCCATTCGATGCGGGCGGCCACCACGGCAGCGGTGTAATCGTTGCATGGTTTGTGCTCGTTAACTGATCAAGGGAGGGGGGTACGTATGTGTGTGTGTGTTTGTGTGTGTGTGTGTGTGTGTGTGCATTGTGTGCATGTGTTTGCATGGTGTGCGTGTGCATCGTCGATTTTACAGTCCATTCGATGCGGGCGACCACCACGGCAGCGGTGTAATCGTTGCACTGCTCGTGCTTGTTCCCTGAGCAAGGGAGGGGGATGCGTGTGTGTGTGTGTGTGCATCGTCGATTCTACAGTCCTCTCGATGCGGGCAACCGCCACGGCAGTGCAATCGTTGCACTGCTCGTGCTTGTTCACTGAGCAAGGGAGGGGGATACGTGTGTGTGTGTGCATGGTGTGTGTGTGTGTGTGTGTGTGTGTGCATCGTCGATTCTACAGTCCTCTCGATGCGGGCGACCGCCACGGCAGTGGTGCAATCGTTGCACGGTTTGTGCTAATCAACGGTTCAAGGGAAGGGGGGCACGCGCGTGTTGTGCGTGTGTGCATGGTGTGCATGTGTGTGCATGTTGTGTGTGTGCATCGTTGATTTTACAGTCCATTCGATGTGGGCGGCCACCACGGCAGCGGTGCAATCGTTGCACTGCTCGAGCTCGTAAACTGATCAAGGGAGGGGGGTACGTGTGTGTGTGTGCATGGCGTGTGTGTGTGTGTGTGTGTGTGTGTGTGTGCATTGTCGATTCTACAGTCCTTTCGATGCGGGCGACTGTCACGGCAGCGGTGCAATCGTTGCACGGTTTGTGCTCGTCAACGGATCAAGGGGAGGGGGGCGCACGTGTTGTGTGTGTGTGTGTGTGTGTGTGTGTGTGTATTGCCGATTCTACAGCCTGTCAGATGCAGGCAACCACCACGGAAGCGGTGCATCTCATGCATGGGTCGAGCGCATCAGCTGAGCAGGGGGAGGGGAAGGGGGGGGGGAGTTTGCATGCGTGTTCGCATGTTGTGTGTGTGCGTGTATGGTCGATTGTACAGCAGTGATTTCCTTAGCGCCCCCGCAAACCGGGAAATTTTGATGGAAACTGCGGGGTCGAGTCGCGGGAATTTTGCTCCGAACAGTGTGAAAATCGGCAATTTCACACTTTCCTAAAAAAAATCATCGCCTGGGGGCAATTCGGCATGTTCCATCAAAAGTTGGGGATGCAAGTCACAATTGTAACAAGGAGTGTGTACGATCGCCCCACCTACGTCTTGAGGGCCTCGCGCCAGCACAGCTGAGGGTGTGGGCCTCGCGCCAGCACAGCTGAGGGTGCGCGCATCGTGCCAGCACAACAGGGGTGAGGAAATCATGTGAGCACAGCGGGGGTGCGGGCCTCGTGCCAGCACAGGGAGGCTGTGGGCCTCGTGTCAGCATAACACAGGGTGCGGGCCTCGTGCTAGCACAGCGAAGGTTGCGGGCCTCGTGTTAGCACAACACCGGGTGCGTCACTTCAGTGGAGGGCAATGCAAGAGGATGGCGGTGTTGCGCCATGGCCAGCGTCACGAATCACAGCGACACTGGCGCTCCAAGCCTTCGCACTGAGCATGCTCTCAAGCCATGCGCTGAGGGCCGCAAGCTGCAGGTGGTCGGCCAGGCACCAAGGGTTCTTGACGGTTATAAAACGACGCCGAGTCGCCCACTTCAGCCACGCCTCGAGACCAGCGCCCCTCGAAGGACGTTGCAGCTCCCGCCGCTGTGGGGATCTCAGTATTTGACCGTGAGTCCGCGCCCACGCGGCAGCTGCAGGCCTACGCTGACCCACGCACCTATCCATCGAGGTTCGAGGATCGCTTGTGGCGTCTGCCTATTGTGCGTGTGGCGTCCGCTTCTTGCGGCTGTGCATCTGCCACATCTGATGCTGGCCCCTCAATCAGCCACCTTGCGGGTCAGGCCATGTGCCATCATGATGCGCCATGTTCCAAGCTAGCCTGCCGTTACAGAAAAATTTGAGTCACGAATAACGCCAGTGACCCATCACACAGTTAGGCAGAACTTGGCGGGTGATCATGAACGCAGAAGCCCACTTAATTGGTGGCCAAGAGGGAAAAGGGTTACAGTTACAGTTACATCGGCTTTCCAGCAAAGACTACCTCTAGTCCTAGTACCACCGCCTAGACCCAAGTCCAGTTCTGGCCCTAACAATTACTTGTGAGGGGCGGTAGCCACCAGCCGGCTGCCTGCCAACGTGTAGTCCCAGAGCAAAAAGGAGAGCTATTGTGCGACGCCTCCAAAATAGGTCCTAACTGCTTCTAGGGGATAGGGGGTCAAGTGGCGCTTGCCAATCTACTTGACCGCCGTGGTGGAGGGGCCGGCGCCTGAGGGGCAGCCGGACCGTACACCACGGCTCTCCACCCGACCCTATCCTGAGCACGCTCAAACGCCGTGTCCGAAAAAGTCTTCCAATCAGAACGAGTGCCACTAGTTTCGCCTAGCTGCTGAATCAGTAGCTTAAGAAAATAGTGTCGGGAGGAGGCTGGAGGCCGGCCTTGCTGCCGAGCCACATCCATTGTGCAGTCAAAAGTCGTACGAGGAAGACGAGAAGCCGGCATGCGCATCACATGCCCCCGGAGCCCAGCTTACTCAACGGCAGCTGTCCTTTCAACACGCTTCAAGTCTTGTTTGCAGTCCCTGTATGCCCCCCCCCCCCCCCTTCTCACCCGTGTCTTCAACCTAAGCCACGGTGTGTGTGTGTGTGGTGGTGGTGGAGGGGGGGCGGGGCACACACACACACACACCTACACACCAAAACGCTGGGTTTGGGACGCATGCTCACATTTCCCTGCTGTGGGCTCCTGGGGCATCACCCCCCCCCACACACACACACACCTACACACCCAAACACCCACACACACATTCCACACATGCACAAACACTGGGGCATCACCCACCCACACCCCACACACACCCTGCCCAACCAACCCTCCTACACAAAACACACACACACACACACACACACACACACACACACCACACACACACCACACCACACACACACACCACACACACCCCACACACATGAGCGTCATGTCATGCGTCCCCTCCTGACTCTTTGTCTTGCACATGGCTTGCATGCTGCCTACAGTCGACGACTGCCCGGTCGTACCCCTGTGCCGCACCCGGAAGTGTCAGACTAGTGATCCCCTTGGCGTGTGCATCGTGGAGGATGCTGTGTCGGGCGATGACTGCGGGATAGACGGCACCTGCCTTAGCACTGGCGGCGCCCCTATCACGTGCCAGGCACAGTGCTTTGGCTTTGTTGGGGCATGCAGGAAGAGGGCTGAGAACAGTTGCGGCCACAGTGGCAGCGACAACGACAACGACATCTGCACCCGAGATCCAAGATCAAGCAGCGGCAACTACAACGGTGTCAACAGCGGATCTGATTGCCCTGCTGCGTTTGTGTACGAAGCGTACTCCAGCAGCGATGTCATCCCAGGTGTGTGCACGCACATGAAGCGGCAAAAACAACAACCCCCCACACACACCAGTGTTGCATAAGTTTTGGGCGGGACTGGGGGTGGGTGGCGGGGGGCGGGGGGGGGGCGTGAGCAGGGGGGAGGGGCATACACCATCAACCGGAAGATCCTGGTGAGGCGGGACGTGCGCTGTGCCCCCCTCCGTCCCTACTCATGTCCATATCCACCCCCAAAACGCACCGCAAAGGGGAAGGCAGGATCTTGAGACTCGTTGGGAGTTGCCTGTTTTGCACTCGCAAAAAACGCATGACAGACGCTGACAGAACCTTCGAAAGACACAGCCTGGTGCCCCATGTCACTGCATTACCAGATGTCTGCATCATTGACACACACACACACCATACACACACACACACACACACGCATACACACACATGCACACTCACACACACCGCCCCCCGCCATCCCCGTGTCGTGGTGCGCAGTGTGCGTCAATGACCCTCTGTTTGGCCAGGTGGTCAGGTGCATCACAAGGGACGCCTGCCTTTCTAGCTCGACCAGTGATGAAATCGCGAGCGCTACCATTATTTGGTCGAGTGTGACTTGGGGTTCCTCAAGCAGGACCGCCTGCCCGTCCCAACACGGAGTCATCGAGGGCACGCCCTGCCGTCAGACGGAGGCGCCATCCGCGGGCGAGTGGAAGGTGTGCTTTGCGGAGGAGCAATGCCCAACGCCGTCGACCACCGCCGGCTCGTGCCAGCTCTTCAAAAATTTGAACGACAATGAGGACTCGCTAAGCAACAGGCCGTGCGGGACTGGCGATAACGACAAGAAATGGATCTGCGTCCGCGGCGCCACCTGCCCTGGTGATTTTGCATCCTTCACCGCGAAGAGCGACGACAACTCCTTTGACCCCGACGACAACACTCTCATCCCGGTAGGAGATTGAGTGCAACCAGGGTGGTGGGCACCATGAGTGCACCTCACACTCTCTCACACACCTGTCTCACACCACGCACACACACCTCCATCCCGCACACGCATGCACTCCCTTTGTAAGGTGTGCGTCGAGGACCCGGATTATGGCCAGGTTGTCAGGTGCATCACAAGGGAAAGCTGCAAGGACAACGACGATGACTGTTCGACTCTCGATGACGCTACCGATGTTTGGCGAAAGGATTACGGCAGCAGCAGCAACGACCACGACAACGCTCGCGACCGGTGCAAGAATGCAGTTGTCGAGGGCGCCCCGTGCCATCAGTCATCAACCTCCACCTCGTGGAGTCTGTGCGTCCCACCGCCTGTTGCTTGTACGCATGGTGCGGGCCCTGGAAAATCTGTGCACAGTTGGCACACCTCCACACCTCTCTCTCGCTCCCTCTCTGTCTCTCTATTTTTTCTTACCCCTATGCTGCTTGTGGCTGCTCAACTAGCCATGTGGTGCCGTGTGGTGCTTGATGCACACAACAGGTGTCACGTACGACTAGGGTTGCGGGGAGCCGTACATCGACGGCCTCGTGTATCCGTATATCCGTATGCGTATTTCTGCTTGCAGGTCACACCTGGCATGTATGAGGAGGGGCTGGGGTGACCTCCACTTGTTTTCTTTGTATGTGGCTGTGTGTGCGTGGGTTGTGGGGAGTGGGAGGACGTCGAGATGTCTGTGTGTGGGGGGCTAGGTGGAGCGTTGCGTTACGAGGCGCTCCGTACTTCTCACTTCACACTTGGAAAGTAGCTTCTGACAGAAACTCCAGTTTTCTACCCATTTAGGGATTTACTAGAAAACCAACAACACACACACACACACAGAAACATGTAAACACATCTTGGCTTTAAAAGCCAAGTGACCCTCCCAGGAGTGTGGGTCCTCCAGTTCACACTTGCCCGCAGATTAGGTGTTCCTCCCGCACGGCAAATTGTGTGGCACAGAAAGCGGCGAAGTTCAAAGTGCGAGCCGTGGGGACCCCACATACATCCCCCTTCGCCGGCATCGCCTAACAGTTTGCATGTGCGTAGCGATTGCGCTGCTCGAGGCCTTATCCGAGGGTGTGAGGCCTCCAGGGCACCCATGCAACCGATTCTGAGCCGATTCTGAGCCGATTCTGACAATGGGGGCTGCATCAGCAGATGCGGCGGAATGGTTGCATGGGTGCCCTGGAGGCCTCACACCCTCGGATAAGGCCACGAGCAGCGCGATCGCTACGCACATGCAAACTGTTAGGCGATGCCGGTGAGGGGAGACGTCTGCGGGGTCCCCACGGCTCGCACTTTGAACTCCGCCGTTTTCTGTGCCACACAATTCGCCGTGCTCCCGCTCCCATTTCCTCACTCATGGTCCCGGGGCGCACTTGCACATGCACACACACGCATGCATGAACACAAGCTCACACATACACACACACACACGCACACACACGCACACACACACACACACACACAGCGCGCCCAGAACCCGCTCTCCTCACCCATCGGCAGCGTACCCCTTGGGCGCGTTTTTCATCGGCAGCCGATCATCAAAGAAAATCACACACACACACACACACACATACAAACACACAAGCACTCACACACTCACACACACACACACACACACGCTTGGTGTTTGCGCGCCGCCACACCCCATCCGCCCTCTCTCCAGCCAACTTCTCACAGGCACCATACCTTTATAACTGCCGTTTTGTATGCACAGAGGCCTTTGTGTGCGCTCCTTATCCAGCGGTCCGGTCCCTAACATTGTCGGCATGATGGCGGGCATGCGCAGCATCGCCAAGTTCAGCCGCCAGGCTGCGGTGGGTGAGAATAACCCCTGCGTGCCCGCTGCCGTGTGCCGCCCCTGCAGTCAACGACTGCACAAACGGGCTCGACTCCCAATGCTACGTCGACGCCACCTGTGACTTGGACTCGGACTCGTGCCAGTGGGACTTCGGAAGCAAGGCGGGCGACGGCTGCACTATCGATGCCCCAAACAGGCACCGTAGTCTCCTTGATACGGGCGGTGAACAGACGTACGATGGTGTGTGCACCTCTGTCGGCACCTGCGTCGAGTGCATTCATGGAGAGGCTAGAGCCCCAAGGAAGGTATTTCGGGGGTGAGGGTGTGTGGGTGTGGGTGTGTCGGGGGGGGGGGGGAGCTGCACATGCACTTGCTAGGCATCAGCACATCCGAACATACTTCTCGCAATTCCCTCTAAACCGCAACAACCTTGGCTACAATCAGCAAATACAGATGCATCTCCATCTTACAAACCAACTCAACACGTGATGCCGTTGGCCGTCTGGTGGCGCGTGCAAGGGCCCTGTTGCTTGTTCCCCCGCAACCAGTATCACGGGGTTTCCAGCTAAGCAGGCTACTCTTCTACTAGAGACACCCGCCGATACTCCAGCACACTTAAGTACTAGAGTACCGCCGGCTCCCGGCCGATAGACTACCGCTCCCGCCGGCTAGACTACCCCAAACAGCGGTCTCTGAGAGACATGTCTGGCTAGGAGCATATAGGAGAGGACCTTCCTCAGGGTCACAGTAGTGGCCTTGTGGCCAGTCAAGCCGGCAGAGCCGACTGGCGCTGACTGGAACGGTCCCCGCCTGGCAGTGCATGGCTGTCCAGCTCTCGTTTGCATGGGGCTCAGCCGGCGCCCCATGCCTCATGCATGGCCAGGTCCCACCCTCCAGGGGTGCATGGACGACAGAGTTGTCATGGAGGCTGCCTGAAGACCTTCCAACGCCAGTCACCGGCAGACGAGCGACCCCGAGGATGAGCGCGGTGACGAACGCTGCGATTGGTGAAGCGGATTTACTCTGTGTTGCCTCGGCGGTCGCCACCGCTGAAGCCGTGATGGTAGCCCGCCTCCACGGGCAGCCATCTTGACCAATGTCCAGCATGCATTGACGGGCGCCAGCTCCTCCGCTCGTCGATCAACTCGTCGAGATCGGTGCCGCATGGCGTCCTGCATGGGGGGAGGATAAGGGCCGTCTCCCAGCACGGGCCGCGGCAGCGCCGCGGCTACTCGCCAAGCCATGGCAGCGCCGGGCAAGCCGCTCCTGAAGTGTTCCACCGAGGGGCAGTCTAGCAGGAGCCGGGCCAGTCGTATTTTACCCCGCTCGTCAGCGGCACGGAGATCCTCGTCACCAGCAGCGCCGCATTGCTGGGTCCAGGGCTCGGCGACGAGAACGCGCCTCCGTTAATCGAGCCCCGCACCCACATGTGCTTATAACGTCAGATGAGCGACAGCCGCCCCGCGCTGCCCTGCTCTGGGTGCAAGATGCGTGCAGGTGGCGCGCTGCCACACCCCACCTGCCACACTCCACTTGCTCTCTCCACAGACGCACCAAACATCACCACCAGGTCATCCCAAAGGCACGAGCATGTGTCCTGCCTAGGTCCAGTGCGTGCGCGCGTGTGGAGGTTTACCCTCAGCCCCCTACCAGGTAGCCAGCCAGTTTCCCACTGAAACCGAGTTCAAGGTGTCCGGCGCTAGCGCCGACACCGGTTTTATACATCATTACTGGTGTCACACAGACTGTAATATCCATCATCATGCGGGGGTGACACATGCCTCATACCTTGATGTTAACGTTCCAACTTTCTTTCCAATGGGCCGATTTTGATGGGAAGATCAGCAATGGAACCGCATTGATGAGAGGAGCACGAATCCAGTCTCGGATGGGACATGGAGGTTAATAGGGTGGGGTCCACACACCCTCCACGCCCCTCCCTCCCGCGTGCTCCCTACGGTGCACCAAGTGCCCACCTAAGGATTTCCAGGGGCATTGCTGGATTGCGATGAGACTGATGTCATCTGGAGAAAATTGGAGAGCACAGAAAAACACCTGACTCTGCCTGGATAGTGTGAACTGGAGGGACCACACTCCTTGGTGCTACCAACTAATCCCTTCACGTTTGGAACGTCAGCTCCAAAATTGGTTCCAGCAGAGCTAGAGAAGCTGGCTTAAGAGGCTGGTGGAAGCTGGTGTTGGCGTGGTCTCCCCCCCCTGTCAGCATTGCGTCAGCATGCGAGCATCGCCCTCCGTCCCGCGTGCAAACAGATCATATACATGCATAGCATCGCGTGCGTTATGCCAGCGGTTGCTGCTGCCCGTTTGTGGGAGCAATTCGCGGGCGGGGTGCGAACTCTTACTCAACCTGCTTGCCGTTGCCATCCGCGCCAACACCTCAGCCCCGGCAGTTCATCATTGCATGTGATTCGCGATGCACCAGGGGGGTCGGAGACGGCGCAGGTGGGCCGCGCGCGTGTTGGGTCGCAAGAGTGGGAGGGCGCAGAAGTAGGAGCAACGCCGCTGGGGAGAGCACACATGCCCCCTCTACACCAACGACTCAGCCACCACGTTGTTGCATGAGCACGAGCTAACACGATGAGCAGCACCGACTCAGGTCATGCGCACACACGTACAGACGCACACATTTGTTTTTTTGAAGTTTTTCATCCACGCCCCCCATTTTCCCATCATTTTCCCGCTCAGGTTGAAGCCCTTAACACTGAACACATGCACGCGAGCTGGGAAGACCAGCAAAAGGAAAAATTCACGTGCACATGTGTGTGTGTACACACACCACACATTTTTTCAGGTTGGACATGTATGCCCCCTCTTCCCTGCTCAGGGTCGTATTCCTTCACCTTCAAACCCTTGACACATGAGGATGGGACAACATGGCAAGAGCATGAATGTGCTGTACACACTCATTATTGAGCCTTGATTCTCTAAGTCCCACTGGAGCTTTGGAACCGTACGTGTGACCGCCAGAAGTGGATTGTAAAACTCTCATCATCATCATCATCTCCATCTCATTATTTGTCTTTTGTACCTAAACTTTCGTCACAATTTCCCCGCTGAGGGCCCCAAGGCATCACACCTGCATATGCACACACACCAACACACACACACACACACACACACACACTCACACACACACAAACACACTATTGCACATGCTCACATCCACATTGACATGGCCGCGGGGCATCACATGCACACACCACACAAGCAAATATAGCACAAACACACATACCACAGTGCACCCAAGCCCCGCTCCCTCCAACCATCGTGCGCGTGTTTTTTGTCCGCCAATGAAGGACAACCCTGAAATACAATTACAACACACACACACACACACACACACACACACACACACAAGTACGCACGCACAAACACACACACACACCAGTGATGCAGAAAATGTTTGGCGTGATGGCGGTCTTGTGATGCGGAACACACCCCGCGGGACCCCTTCGGAATGTTTAGGGTCGATCATGTGACGCAAAAGTGTGAAAAATTGCCGAAAAACTTTCCACACCAAAAAGTGTTTTGCTCCGCGCTTTGGCGCGACGCGGAGGTCCCGTCAAACGACCCTCCAGTGTGACGCACGTAACCGCGCCCCGGCTTTCTGCACCACTGACACCCATACATACACAAATACACACACGCACACACACACACTCGCACGCTTCGTGTTTGCGCGCTGCCACACCCCACCCGCCCTCTCCACAGACGACTACACCATTACATGCGCACAGAGAACTTTCTACGCGCTCCTAATCTCTGTGTGTCTGCTGCCGCGTGCCGCCCCCGCAGCCGGCGACTGCAAGACCGGACTCAATTCCGACTGCTACGACAGCATCACCTGCGCCGAGGGCTCAAAGACGTGCGTCCGGAACTTCGGACTCAAAAAGGGTCATGATTGCGAGATCAGCGACTCCCACAGTCGCCGGAGTCTCCTTGGTGGCAACGACGGCGTTTGCACCTCCGCCGGCACGTGCGTCGGGTGCAATGACGGTGAGGCTGCAGCCCTGAGGGGTGTTGTCGTCATATAGGGGTGTGTGTGGGGGGGAGAAGGTCGCTGCACATGTGTTTGTAAACACAACTACCCGGCATCGTGCACCCAAGTGCAAGCGCAAACATGCATAGGAATGTAGTCAGGGGCGGGACACAACTTGCGCAATGCCGGCTTCCCAGCAGCCTGGCGTTTTCAGGATGATTTCTAACGGTGATGTGCTGCGTTTGGGGGGATGAGGGGGCCTGGGAAAGGAGCTGCTGGTCCCCCCCCAGCAGGAAGGAGTCAAAGGGAGGGTGTGTCTGAGGCAAAAATGAGAACCCTCAAACAGAGGCATGCAGCGCACACACGCTACACAAAATCCATGGGCTGCCCCCTGCGCGGAGCTGCAGGCTGTCCCCACGCCCAGACCCCCACACAAGGCGAACCAGTCACGTCCCAGTTTGGCGCCGGTGATGCGTCCACCCCAATTCGCCGGCGCCCAGCGCACGCATGCCGCGCATCCCAGGGCGGCTAACCATTTCATTTTAACTACAAGAGCGGCCTGCATGCCCGAATGGGGGGGTGTCGCGCTGTGTGCGCAGCAGACGGATTTGTTTCATCGGCCGAAAATACGCGCTTTGAAATTGCGTCCTGCAGCCGCAAGCTCGTCGCCCGCTAGCAAGACACGCGGGACCGTGTCGCTCGTACACGTCCGTAGGTTCTCCTTACTCGTGAAATGGTTATCTGTGCGTGTCTCACCCAACAATGTTACATTGGGGTTCGCGTCCCCACTGGCCAAGGCCAACAAGCTAAAATCCAGCAAGGCTGCACACCAGCCCCCCAAAACAGTCCCCCGTTTTGATGGCCATTCGATTTGCATTGGGAAGCTTCATGGGGAAGCTTGTTACAAGGTCTGTTTATATCACTGCAGTTGTGCCGCACTTGGGTGGCGCACCAGGGTGGCGTCCACAACAACCCCTGTGTGCCGTGGTGTAGCGCGTGCACCGTGGCGTAGCATGCTACTCGCCTTATTTGTATCTGTTGTATGCTTGTACTCTCAGAGGGTCACTGATACATCGAGTCCCTTTTGCCCATTGCTACATGTGGTGTGCTGCAGCAGCACCACTCTAGGTCCCCCCTATTGCAACTGCAGTGCGTAACAGCATTAATCCGGATGCCCTTGTTACAAAGTTTCCAATCCAACTCGAATGATGCCAATCCATGCGGAACTGAAAGAGTTCTTGCCGTTTGTGTGGCAAAGGCGTATCGCCCTACAGGGCAACGTTACACGCGGTCCACTTGCCCTCGATGGTGCATCGCGAATCACGCCCAATGACGCAATGCCGAGGTGATGGCGCGGGGCGGCGACATGCGAGGCAGAGTTCACAGCTCGCCCACAAATCGACCCCCGCAGATGCACCGCAGTGACCGCCGGCATGACACACGCCATGCTATAAATATATCGGAACTGTTGGCACGTCGCGCGGGACTGATGGTGATGCTGGCATGCTGACAGGGAGGGACGCCAATGACACCAGCTTCCACCAGCCTCTCTACCCCTGCTGGAGCCCTTTACGGAACTGAATTTCCGAACGGGTCTGGGTATATTTTTACCTTATATAACATGCACATTCTCTGTCTAAAGCCTTAAACCCTTATCCGAGGCCCCCGGGCGGCCTCCCCCAGTGAAACTCCAGCCAAAAAACGGCCACACCAAAATCGCGAAACGGCCTCGTTCGCTGCTCCTCGCGTGCGGGATTGCCTTTCATACACATGATCTACGCATGCATGACGATGGCGTGTGGTGGGATGCGTCGTGGGCCGCCGCATGACGGCATCTGTGGAGAAACTGCTCACGGACAGCGGATACATCCGTATCCGTCTGTTGTATCCGATGGATAACGGATATATATGCTTGGATGTAACTCCCCATCCGTGATCCACCACACACACCCTGGCTCGCCATGGGGAGGCGGGCTATCTGCTATCCGTGATCCGTGGAGCTCTGGACGGATAACGGATCTATCCTTGAGGGCAACACCCTATCCGTCATCCGCGACCCCCTGCCGACCCTGAAGCCTCCCCATGCAGGAGCAGGCTAGCCGCTATCCGTGATCCGTGGGTGCATGGGCGGATGACGGATATATCCCTGGCAGCACCACCTTATCCGTTATCCGCGACGCCCTGCCGACCCTGGTGCCCCCTCCCCAAGCACGGTATCCGCTATCCGTGATTCGTGGCCTGCATCCACGGATCACGGGTAGCGGATAGCCTGCTTCTGCAGGCGGAGGCGCCAGGGTCGGTTGCGGATGACGGATATATCCGTGACGGCAACAACCTATCCGTCATCCGCAACGCCCTGCTGACCCTGGCGCCTCCTCATGCAGGCTTTCTGCTATCCGTGATCCGTGGGTGCCGTGGGCGGATGACGGATAAACCTTAGACGACGGATAACGGATACGACCCACGGACACGGATATATCCGTCATCCGTGGGCAGTGTCTGCATCTGTCACGACCCCATGCAACCCTCCAATGGCCAAACGACTATGCGCACCCCTCCCGCCCCATCGCCGCCGCCTACTGATGCGTATCACCAATAGCATCAACCTGGCGGGGAGCTGCGCCTGGTTTTGGTGCATGCCGAGATTATTGTCATTGGGCGGCGTGCGCAGGCTATCTCCGCGTGACTTAGCACCGGAATACGTCTGCCGAATTGTTCATATCGACGCCTTCGTCGTGTGAGACTGTGCGGTGGAGGGCAGCGAAATGCGGGGCGAAATGACTTGGAACGAATGAGACGGTGTCGAAAAAACACCATGTTCTTCGCCATTTTGCCCCGCATTTCGCCGCCTCTCCACCGCACAATCTCACACAACGAACGCCTTGATATGAACATTCAGCAGACGTATTCCGTTGGGAGCGCTGCGTTTGACCTCCTCACGGCAGAAAAAAATACGAAAAGTTTAGGGTTCGCAGTTTGGCCGCTTTTTGGCCGCTCTAGGGGGAGGTTCACTGGGGGAGGCCGGGCGTTCAGTAAACCATCCACCCAACACAACCCGCCCCACAAACACACATGAGTACACACATGAGTGCCATTCCGTGCGATTCGCCGTCCTGACTCGCACACGCCTGCGCTCCCCCGGCGGCATTCGCGCAGAGTTCGACTGCGGCGGATCGAAACCGATTTGTGATGCGATCAGCAGCACCTGCATCGAGTGTCGTGACGGTAAGGCTGCAACGCAGATGGGTGCACGCGTCCATCAGGCATCGCCTGTATGATGCTGCCTGGCAATGTGCGCATGGGCCCTTCTGCTTGTGTCCCCGCACCCACACATGCTCTCAACCATCTGCGGCTGCCCCATAACCCCTCACCCCAGCAGGCAGCCATCATGCTGCCCTGCCTTGGTTGCTAGACGCACGTCAGTGGCACGCAGCGACAACATAGCCACATCTCCAGACACGCCATGAGCATCATTGGCGGAGCATACACCACCATCACATTTGCTTTGTTTTACATGTATGCTCTCACTTCACTAGCGATGTTGGCATGCTGATGCAATGCTGACAAGGGGGGTGCCAGCAACACCAGCTTCCGCCAGCTTCTCTACCGCTGCTGGAACCCTTTTCGGAAGTTAAGTTCCGAACGGGTGTAGGTTTACCTGCACGTTCTCTGTCTGAAGCCTTAAACCCTAAACCGAGGCCCCCGGGGCGTTCACCCACCCACCCATCCACCCCTCACACCCCACACACACCCCACACACATGAGTACACACATGCGTGCGATCGCGTGCGAGTTGCCGTCCTGACTCGCCCACGCCTGCGCCCCCCTGGCGGCGTTTGCACAGAGAGCGACTGCACCCTAGGCTCCAAGAATGTGTGCGAAACGAGCAGTGGCACCTGCGTCAAGTGTACCCAAAGTAAGACTGCAGCGCAGGGAGGGGGGGCGTCACGGCTGAGCACGCGTCCACCAGGCATCATGTGTATGCATCGTGTGATGCTGCCTGGCATTGCATGTGTGGGCCCTGGTGCTTGTTTCTCTGTGCCCACACATGCTCTCAACTATCTGCAGTTGCCCCTGAACCCTGAACCCCGAACCCCAGCAGGCAGCAATCATGCTGCCCTGCCTTGGGAGGTAGATGCATGTTAGTGGCACGCTGTGACACCATACCCGTCCTCTACAGACACGACATGCCCACCACCACCATGAGCACGCGTGGGCACGCCAAGAGCATCATTGGCAAAGCATACACCACCACCACATTTGCTTTGTTTTATGTGTATGCTCACACGTCCTTGCTAGTGACCCCTGTGCGCAACATCTGCATGCACACACATACACACACAAGACTCGCACATGCTCATGCACACGCAGCACAAACACACACATTTTCTTGAAGTTTTACACGTACGCTCCCAGTTCCCTTGTCAGGGCCCTGGAGCACCCCAACTAACACGCACAAACGCACGCACACACAAATGCACACACACTCAACACACACACACACACACACACACACACACACACGCGCGGACGCACACACACTCACACTTACACGCACTTGCACAAAAACACACACCGTCTGCTTTGTTGTTGCGCTTGCGCTCCCATTTCCATTTTGGGGAAACCCAAGCACATACACACACACAAACACACACAATTGTGCAGATGACGATTGCGGCAGTGGCGAGCATTGCGACGATAAGAACAAGTGCAAGGACAACTAGGCAGCTCACAGCTCCAGGCCCCCCGGGCAGGGCATATGCAGCGCGTTGTTGTCGTGCCCCAGCTCTGTCGGGGCGGCCGCGTTACGCGGGCACGGCAACCCGGCTTCCCGACTCCCCCCTTTCTTACCCCCCCCCCCCTCCGCCTCCATCCTTTTCACATGAAGCAGAAACAAAATCGTGACGGTGGTCACGATGAATGACAGTGGCACGTGGTCCCCTGTCATGCACCACTGCCCCGGGGCGTGGTGGCACGATCGCCAGCCCTCAATGACAGGACCCTCTTACCACACCTCTTCCCATTTGAGTTCCAGAGAACTGTTGTTGGTTTTGGAGCCATGGGGGAGGGAGGGGACGGGATCTACCCCTGAAATTAAGCAGATCCCCCCCCCTCCAATTTTGACTCGCAGCGGACAGACCCTCCGTATTGTGATCGTGGAAGCGGGGAATTTCTTTGTTAATATCATGTGCCCCCCCCCCCCGCCGTCCCCCCCATCCATCTGACTCACAGCGGACAGACCCTCTGTTTTGTGACCGTGGAGGGGGGCCCTTTATTTTATTGACCCCCACCCCTTGTCACAGTCCTCCCAAGAAGAAGTAGGGTGGCAGTAACAGTAACACGGGGTTTCCAGCTCAGCAGGCTACTCTTCTACTAGAGACACCCGCCGATACTCCAGCACACTTAAGTACTAGAGTACCGCCGGCTCCCGGCCGATAGACTACCGCTCCCGCCGGCTAGACTACCCCAAACAGCGGTCTCTGAGAGACATGTCTGGCAAGGAGCATATAGGAGAGGACCTTCCTCAGGGTCACAGTAGTGGCCTTGTGGCCAGTCAAGCCGGCAGAGCCGACTGGCGCTGACTGGAACGGTCCCCGCCTGGCAGTGCATGGCTGTCCAGCTCTCGTTTGCATGGGGCTCAGCCGGCGCCCCATGCCTCATGCATGGCCAGGTCCCACCCTCCAGGAGTGCATGGACGACAGAGTTGTCATGGAGGCTGCCTGAAGACCTTCCAACGCCAGTCACCGGCAGACGAGCGACCCCGAGGATGAGCGCGGTGACGAACGCTGCGATTGGTGAAGAGGATTTACTCTGTGTTGCCTCGGCGGTCGCCACCGCTGAAGCCGTGATGGTAGCCCGCCTCCACGGGCAGCCATCTTGACCAATGTCCAGCATGCATTGACGGGCGCCAGCTCCTCCGCTCGTCGATCAACTCGTCGAGATCGGTGCCGCATGGCGTCCTGCATGGGGGGAGGATAAGGGCCGTCTCCCAGCACGGGCCGCGGCAGCGCCGCGGCTACTCGCCAAGCCATGGCAGCGCCGGGCAAGCCGCTCCTGAAGTGTTCCACCGAGGGGCAGTCTAGCAGGAGCCGGGCCAGTCGTATTTTACCCCGCTCGTCAGCGGCAGGGTGGCAGGACTGTGAAAGTGAGGGGGCGTCAACCTCATAAAAGCTCAAGTCCCTGTCAACTCCCTCTCTCCCCTCTCTCCTGCTGGCTTTGCGTCTGACTGCACGCAGGGAGGGAGGGCCCCGTAGAGAGGGAGCACAGTTGCACCGAGACCGAAACCCCCGTTGCCAAACGCACGGCGGACGCGCACAATGACCTCTCTTGCTTTGCTTCTGAGACGCCTGGCGCCATCGTGGGCAGGCCTACCTCAAAAGTCTGGCTTGACTCGTTGTGATATTTCCCAGTTTCCCCAAATCTCTCCCGCTTTGCCCCTGAGATGCCTGGTACCACTGTGGACAGGCCTACCTGAGAGTCTAGCTCGACTCGTCATGAATTTTTCAGTTTCCCAATCTCGCTTTGTTTTTTAAACGCCTGGCGCCGCTGTGGGCAGGCCTACCCTCAGAGTCTCTGTTGTGATTTTTCCAGTTTCCCAAATCGTGTTGAGCCAGCCACACATTTCCGCCCCGAGAAAGCTACGGCCAGCCACTTTTAACTCGCAACTGAAGACATGACCCGCCGGGGGGGGGGGGGGGCATCAGTCGCCGTGCTGCTGGCACCCCAGCCTCTTGCACGCCAGCGTCTTGTTTACAGCTTACAGGACACTCCCTCAGGGCGTGGTAAACTTGTGCCTCACCTGCAGCCCGCGCCAGCCTCTTGTGCCCCACCTACAGGCTGTAGGCTACCGCCCGCGGCCGGCCCAAAGTGCATCTGCCCAGTCAAGCCGACGTGTTAACAACATCCGAGAGTTCACAGCAGGCCCACGCAGCCAGACATGCGCCCTTTAGACTTCCGTTTCACATGCGCACACCTACTCCGACAAGTATTTGCTTCCGCTGCGGTTAGAGACCTGTGGGTGCGGGCGCACGCTCTGTTGGGATTGGCAATTTGGTGCGTGGGGGTGGTTGCCACCAGGGATGTAAAGTACGGCAGTTTGGGACCATTAGTACGCGTATTAATTAATCAACGACCCATTTTGATTGGTACGGCATTATTATCTCGATAAATACGCCGAAAAAGTGTGGGGAGCGTCACAGACCTCAATTCTGCATGGATTTGACATCCAATCATACGGGTGGACAGCCCTCCCTATCGGCTTTTCATTATAAGTAGAATGGCTCAAAACCATGCGGAGGGTTGTGAGTTACGGCCGTTTTTGTGTGGCCGGTGTGGCACACCAACCGACCCTAATTCAGCGTTGCGATCGACTGCTCCGCCCAACTACGGACGGCGCTCATGCCCGAAGTCGACGAGATGGTGGACCTCTCTCCTCTCTCCCTCTCTCTCTCCCATGACCTCCTGCATCCCTGCATGGGGCCTCCCTCCACTGAGCCTCCCCCCCCCGCCCTCCCCCCACACTGTGTGGCACTGAGGGGCCTCCTCTTCTGAGGACCTAGGGCCCCGGGCGCTGTGGTAAGAGACTTAAACTGCTGGAAGTCTTGCTGGGGGCTGGGGAATGAGGACTGAGCGCGTGCGCGCCTGTAGAAATGCTCAGAACAGCTGTAAACAAGGAGTTTTGTACTTGCCGTACTTGTCGCGTATTTATCAGCCCATCCCATTAGAACCCCACTAATACAGTAACAGTTACATCGGCTTTTCAGCAAAGACTACCTCTAGTCCTAGTACCACCGCCTAGACCCAAGTCCAGTTCTGGCCCTAACAATTACTTGTGAGGGGCGGTAGCCACCAGCCGACTGCCTGCCAACGTGTAGTCCCAGAGCAAAAAGGAGAGCTATTGTGCGACGCCTCCAAAATAGGTCCTAACTGCTTCTAGGGGATAGGGGGTCAAGTGGCACTTGCCAGTCTACTTGACCGCCGTGGTGGAGGGGCCGGCGCGTGTGGCCATGCCGTTGGCGGTCAACGCCGCGATCTGGTGAATGAACGGTCGCACACGCCGCGCCGAAAAGTCGAAGCGGGTGTGAAGTCGAGGGGACTCCCTTGCACCCTGGCCAGCAGATGCCTGGCGCGGCATTGACATCGGTCAGCGCAGAGCTGCAGCAGCCAGCCAGCCAGCCAGCCAGCCAGCCACGGATGGTGGTTTGTCACAGTGGATTCAGGGCCTAGTTTACTACCCCCCGGCCTGCTCCCTACCCCCCCCTAAAAAAGACGCAGCAGTTACCCCCCCTAATCATCGTGCCAAAGAAACCAACCCCTGTAACAACACAGTTACCATGCTATTATGCAGGGGCCATGTGTAGGGGGGGTAATCTGTGTGCCTGCTACCCCCTGTAACTACCCCTTGTGCATGCTACCCCCTGTAACAACACAGTTACCATGCTATTATGCAGGGTCTATCTGGAGGGGGGGTAATCTGTGTGCCTGCTACCCCCTGTAGCTGGTGCTACCAGGTAATTGCTGCCCGCGCTTCTAGCCGAACGCACACACACACACACACACACACACACACACACGCACGCAAGCACTCACACACTAACGTCCTGCATTGCACGCTGGCACCATGCTCATATTTGGGACCTCTTTTTACCTTCTGGCTTTGCTTGTGGCCGTCGTGACGTCGGCCCTACGAGACCTGACCTTCCTGAGCCGCGGCTCAGCCGTGCCCCAAATTCGCCCCCAACGGCTCAAGAACAGCACGCAGGCGAACAGCACGCGCTACGCGACGTGCTGCCTCCTATTTAAAATGTCGAATGTGCCAGCTGCGAGGGTCGGTGCTGTACTCTCCACGAAGCCAGAAACACGATGTGCCACTAGACTTCGCTGAGCCGTCCAGACGCATTTGCCGCCCTATCCCGCACCCTTGCGCCCCGCGCGAACGCAAAGCCGCTTTCGCTGCTATTACCTAGGAGGCAAGAGCTTCGACAGGCTCCTTCATGCCTGTTGCAACACTGCAACAACCAGCTGGTGCGCTCCCCCCCCCCCACCCTCACTACCCTACAGGTAGTGAATCGCTGCAAGGAATGGTTGACACCCACGCCGGTCGGCGCAGAGGGTGGGCGAGGAGGGTGGGGAGCGACGAGCAGCGTGACCATGCATGCATGCCCCATCCCATGCACCCTCAGGCCTGAAGCCCACAAGGCGAGCCAGACATGCAATAGGTGTTTGGTTGTGGGTGGTGTAAGCCTGCAGCTGCGTACGCTCGCATGAGTGCCTCCTACAGGAGCCAGCCACTTCTCCTAGGAGGCAGCCTCCCCGCCGCCAGTGCTGGCCTGCTCGCGGAGACATCAAGGGGCAAGGATTGCCAGCATACACATCCGGCACATCCGGTGACACCGGGCATGCGCAGAGTGAGAGAGATTGGTTACACGTGCCGGTGGTACTTCCCAAACATCCCCGAGGGGACGCCGGGCTCACTGTATGTGCGGGGAGACGGGGAAGGGATGGAAAAGGGAAAGGCGAAGGGGTGCAGAGTGAGAGAGAGAGAGATTGTTACACGGGCCGGTGGTACTCCCCACGCCCCCGAGGGGACGCGGGCTCACTTGATGTGTAGGGAAACAGGAAGGGGATGGGAAAAAGGAAGGCGAAAGGTTGCGCCGCAGGCTCAGGGGTCTCACTTCCGGGGGCACGCTCAATGGCATGCGCTTGTCAATTGTCAATTGTTTTTGTATTTTTGTATTTTTGTATTTTATGGGCGCGCACACACCAGCAGAGCATCAACCGTCCAGCGTAGCCTAACCCCGCCACCCGCAAAGAGTGAGCTGGTGGGCGTCGCCAGTTCACTCCCACTGTTTAGAGAGAGATTGTTACACGGGCCGGTGGTACTCCCCACGCCCCCGAGGGGACGCGGGCTCACTGTATGTGTAGGGAAACAGGAAGGGGATGGGAAAAGGGAAGGCGAAAGGGTGCGCCGCAGGCTCAGGGGTCTCACATCCGGGGGCACGCTCAATGGCATGCGCTTGTCAATTGTCAATTGTCAATTGTTTTTGTGTTTTTGTATTTTATGTTCAAACGCCATAAGGTGTTTCTTTTGGCTCTCGCACAGCAATAGCCAACCCAGCGGGTTATGTAAGCTGACTAGTACTAAAACAGAGTCATATTGGATTTAGATAAGACCATGTTCGCAGGTGACGCAGCAGAAGTAGCGGGTTCGATCCACAGACAGTGCAGATTTTATTTTTGCTGTGTGTTGCAACTTTATTCTTATCATTGGAAAAGTATCAGGGTAAACGGGCTGGCCGCCAGGCCAGATGAGCAGCTGAAGAGTGTGTGTGGGGGGGTTGTGGTGGTGGTGGGTGAGGGGGAGACTCGAGCGTCACGGCCGCGCACACGCAGAAGCTAACCCCTTCCCCCCTCCCAGCCCGCCGCCCCCCCCCCCCCTGCAGCCCCACTCACAAGGCGCGACACAAGCTGGTGTGCTGCACCCTTGAAGTGTGTCGGCACGCGTGCGTGTTGCCGAGCGCGCGCGTGTGGTCTCCCCTCTCCCCCCGTGGAAACCGGACAGCCACACACACGGCGCAGCCGCGCATGATCCCGCAGCGCACACTGCCGACGTGCTGCCATCTGCCACGCACACACGAGCGTCACGGCCGCGCACACGCAGAGGCGTCACCCCTTCCCCCCGCCCAGCCCGCCGCCCCTCCCCCAGCCCCCCCTGCAGCCCCACTCACAAGGCGCGACACGAGCTGGTGTGCTGCAGCCTTAAAGTGGGTCGACACGCGTGCGTGTTGTTGAGCGCGCGTGTGTGGTCTCCCCTTCTTCCCCCCCGTGGAAGCCGGACAGCCGCACACACGGCGCAGCCGCGCATGATCCCGCAGCGCACACTGCCGACGTGCTGCCATCTGCCACGCACACACGAGCGTCACGGCTGCGCACATGCAGAAGCTAACCCCTTCCCCCCGCCCAGCCGCCGCCCCCCCCCCCCCCGCAGCCCCACTCACAAGGCACGACACAAGCTGGTGTGCTGCACCCTTGCAGTATGTCGGCACGCGTGCATGTTGTCGAGCGCGCGCGTGTGGTTGCCCTTCTCCCCTTGTGGAAACCGGACAGCCGCACACACGGTGCAGCCGCGCATGATCCTGCAGCGCACACTGCCGACGTGCTGCCATTTGCCATGCACACACGAGCGCCACGGCCGCGCACACGCAGAGGCGTAACCTCTTCCCCCCGCCCAGCCTGCCGCCCCCCCCCCCCGCAGCCCCACTCAAAAGGCGCGACACGAGCTGGTGTGCTGCACCCTTAACGTGTGTCAGCACGCATGCGTGTTGTGTGCTAGGTAGCCCCGGTCACGCGTTCAAGCAGATGCAGAGGCAAGGTCATGCCCGTCAAGGACTGCTCTCACCCATCACTCCCGGCAAGTCAGCAGACCACACCAGCAGTGCATCAGGCTCATCAGAGGGGGTCCAGTTGTTGTGATGACTGGCAGCAGCCCGAGTTGGTAGACTGGGTTCTGAGTGGGACATCTCTAGGAGCAGGTGTACATATTGCATGTATCTATACTCTACGCAGAGGCAGAGACCATCATTGACCGCTCTTTTCTCCCATTGATCGTGACCCCAGCAAGTGTACATAGCATTTCATCATTAAATCACGGTTATCAGAGGTGGTCCGGTTGTTGACATGAATTGCCGCCGTCCAAGGAGGTTGGCTGTGTTTTTCGTGTGTCGCACCTCTAAGGCACATGTAGGGGTGGGGCCACAGCCATCTTCGACCGCTCTCTCCCAATGACCCCAGAAGTGCAAAAAACTGAAGAGCACTGGCAGTGCATCCGAGTCATCACAAGTGGCCCGGTCAAGGAGATACTTCGATACATAACAGGCCTCACACTCAGTGGTTGTCTACAATAGGATCATGTCGCGTCGACCAAATACACACACACGCCTACACCACTACCGCATCGCCGAACGTCACAGCTCTCGACCATTATGTGCTGCGCGCACGCAACGTCTTTTTTTTGGTGGCCGCACACGATTGTAGCGCACACCGTCGCCGTGCCGCCATCCGGCACACACACGCGAGCGTCGTGGCTGATCTCGATTGAAGCGCGCCCCGCCGCCCCCCACCATCTGCCGCTCACACGCGAGCGACACGGCCGCATTTGATTGCAGCGAGCACTGTCGCCCCGCCGCCATCTGCCGTGCACACGCGAGTGACACGGCCGCGCTTCATCGCAGCGAGCACCGCCACCCCGCCGCTATCTGGCGCGCAAACGCAAGCGTCGTGGCCGCTTGTGATCGCAGTGCGCGCTGCCGCTCCCCCGCCATCTGCCGCTCACACGCGAGCGACGCGGACGCACTCGATCGCAGCGCGACCGCACTCGGTCGCGTCGCTCGCAGCGCGTTCCGCCACCCCGCCGCCATCTGCCGTGCACACGAGAGCGTCGCGGCCGCACTTGATCGCAGTGCGCGTCAATGCCGCCCCACCATCTACCGCACACACGTAAGCGAAGCGATCTCTCTCGATCATAGCGTGTTCCGCCGCTCCGCAGCCATCTGCCGTGCACGCGCGAGCGTCGCGGCCACACTCGATTGAAGCGCGCCCCGCCGCCCTGCCACTATCTGCCGGTCACACGCAAGCGGCATGGCCGCACTTCATCGCAGCGGGAACCGCTGCCGCGCCGCCATCTGCAACGCACAAACGAGCGTCACGACCCGCCGCCGCAGCTGCCTGTCATCAAAGCTCCAGGTGCCTGGGGTTGGGAGAGGAGCAGGGGCGGGCAGCGCGCACTGCGTGCAGCGCAGTACAGTGGCTTGCGTGCGGGGGGGGGGGAGAGCCCAATGAGCAGCCCCGGCGGCAGCCGCGCGCAGCGCGCTCGCCGCCGCAGCTGCCTGTCATCCAAACTCCAGGTGCCTGGGGTGGAAGAGGGGCAGGGGTGGGCAGCGCGCGCTGCGTGCAGCGCAGTACAGCGTGTGTGCGTGCCGGGGGGGGGGGGGCCCAATGGGCAGCCCCGGCGGCAGCCGCGCGCAGCGCGCTCGCCGCCGCAGCTGCCTGTCATCCAAGCTCCAGGTGCCTGGGGTGGAAGAGGAGCAGGGGTGGGCAGCGCCCGCTGTGTGCAGCGCAGTACAGCGTGTGTGCGGGGGGGGGGGGGAGTGCGGGGGGGAGAGCCCAATGAGCAGCCCCGGTGGCAGCCGCGCGCAGCGCGCTCGCCGCCGCAGGTACCCGGCATCCATGATGCAGGTGACTGGTGGGAGAGGGTTAAGGTCGGACAGCACGCGCTGCGAGGAGTGCTGGTGTGCATGGGGGCGCATGGGCTGCATGCATGCGCACTCGTCAGCACACAGCCCCCACCTGCCTGTTGGTGATGCCTGCCTAGTATTCACTGCATCTGGGGCAGCTGGTACAGGCGTGGGTGTTTTGAAGGGATCTGCAAGTGGCACACACAAACTCCCTTTTGACTCTGGAAGGCAGCACGCCGTGACGGGGCGAGTTCTAACTTACTACCACGCTGCATCGAGCAAGGAAGCAACTCGGTTATCTGGTTCAAACGGGTTGAATTTGGCGTCCTACATGGGGCTGTCCCCATGCCCAAACCCCTAGGGTCCTCACTGAGCTCGGGCACGTCGGCGCTCTACCAGGTCGACATGGAGTGTGATGAGGCCCATGCGACTGCGGTCAAGGGTGCGCTGCATGCGCGCATGGCGCCCCTGGAGGTGGACTGTGGCCGCATGCGCGCTGCACCAGCAATGCTACTGGACTCTGGGGGTCCGGTGGACGACGCGCACTACCTGGTGCGCTTCACGCCAACAGACACTCTGCCGTGGACGCCGGCACATGTGCACAGCTGGCTGGGGGCGAACGGGGTGCGCGCTGACTGGGTGGTGCAGTACCAGTGCGGGGCTGGCGGGCCGGTGCCGGTGCAGTGGCGCGGCGCTGCGCGAGGGCAGGGCCCCGCCCCCAGCCTCGCCTGGCTGTCTGCCAGGGAGCCAGACTTTGTGGCGTCGGTGCACGGGGGCCACGCCTTTGTGTCCAAGGCCATCCGCGCGCCGCACGTGGAGTGCCGCCAACGCACCGACGTGCCGTCCTTCTGCCGGCTGCGCGTGTCGCGCCTGCCCCTCAGCATGCTGGGGCCCGCGCGCCCCACGCGCGCCGCGGGCGCCGCGGGGGCGCCGGGTGGGCCTCCACCGGGTGGGCCGCCGCCGGGTGGGCCACCGCCGGGTGGGCCGCCGCCGGGTGGGTCGCCGCCGGATGCGCGCGCTGCGGGGGCACCGGGGGCGCCGGGAGGGCCGCCGCCGGGTGGGCTGCCGCCGAGGCCGCCGCTGGGGGGCCAGGCCCCGTCTTTGCCGCGGCTGTCCAGGGGCTGCATGTGGGGCCTGGGATGCAGCACCAGCTGGGCACCATCGAGGAGGGTGCGGACGATGAGGACCACGACTCGTACGGTCACGGTGCCGGTGACGGTGATGACGATGAGGACGGTGCCGGGCCTGGCGGTGGTGGTTCTGCTGAGGCTGCTATTGCGGCTGCTGCTGCTGCTGCTGCGGCGGCGGCAGGCCCCTCGGACGAGCGTGCGGCCAACTTAGCGCTCCGCGAGCGTGCGCTCGCAGCAGAGCGCCAGAAGAGAATGCAAGTGGACCAGCTCCTTGCGGAGAGGCGCGCCTTCAAAGACCGGCAGAAGGCTACAGCAGCTGCGGCAGCTGTGGGCGCAGCTGCGGCAGCTGTGGGCAAGGAGGCCCTGCAGGCCGACCGTGACCGTGAGGAGCGCATGCTCGACGCCACCCAGTCTGCTGGGCGCAAGCGTGCGGGGGGTGATGAGGAGCTCGATGCCGCTGACGATGCCCCGCTCGGCACCCCCGTGGGCCTCCGCCAGCCTGAGCCGCGACGCGGCGAGGCGGCGCCTGAGGCGGCAGAGGACGGCAAGGAGGGGTGGCGCATGGCACGCCGTAGGACTGGTGGTGATGAGGGTGGTGTCGCCATGCCTGCTGCTGCTCCGGCCGCGGCGGGTGGGGGCGCGGGGGCTGCAGAAGCTGTTGGTGGTGGGGGAGCTGGAGGAGCGGGTGCGGGTGGAGGGGGCGGGCAGACGCAGGCCCTGGCCACTACTGGTGGGGCCACTGGCCGTGGAGAGGATGGTGGTGGATGGGTCCGCGGCAAGGTTCATGCCTTTGCGTACGCGCGGGACGGACCGTGCATTGGGCCCGTCGACAACCCCGGGATCACCAGCGGACTCAGGGACGCCATCCACTGCGGGAGCTTCCCGACAGCCGACGCAGCGAAGGAGTGGATCATGGACATCCTCAACGGATACACTGTCCAGACCCCCGTCGTGAGCAAGCGGGGCGGGCATCACGGCTGGCCGATGGACCATGTCAGAAACATCCTCAATGCGGCGGGCTGCCCCGTGATGCCGGCGCTGCCGGACGACTGGCGCCTGGGTGACCCCCTGCCAGATGGCCACCCGTTCATAGTGCACGGATGACGCCACCTGCTGGACAGCCTGCGCGCGGAGGCCGCTTTGCCCCCGGCCTCCGGGTGGGCACGCACAACGTGCGCGGCCTGCGAGAGGGGCCCAAGCTGGTGGATCTCATGCGCGTCTGGGCGCACGACCGCCGCCTCGATGTGGTGTGCCTCCAGGAGGTGCATATTGCAGCTGATGACGTCGCGAGGATGGATGGCGTCGACCGGTACGCGTTCGGCTGTGCCTTCCACCTGGGGACTGAGTCCTACACCTTCTTCTGGGGGGGCGGCGCGGGGACCTTGGCTGGTGTCGCCATCCTCGTGCGGTCGGACCTCGTGGCAGTGCTCCAACCTAAACATGCACTCACTCCAAGCCTGGCACCGCCCCAGGCCCGGATGGCATCCCAGTGGATGTGTGGCGGAAGCTGAGAGAGCCAGCCTTTGTACTTCTGGCGGCGGTTTTCACCGCGGTGGGCGCTACGGGTGAGACACCGCCTGGGTTTCTCGATGGCGTTGTCGCCTCCATCTACACGGCCAAAGATGCAGCGGATGCGGCAAACTACCGCCCACTCACCATGCTGGGCTCTGACTACCGCATCCTCGCCAAGGTGCTGGCGACGCGGTGGACACCGCTGCTCGCTGCGGTGGTGGGGCCGGAACAGACTGTGTTCCTCGTTGGCCGCCGCATCTCGGACAATATCTGCCTCACTCAGATGCTGCCTGGCCTGTTGGCTGCCAACGCGGCAGAGGGCGTGGGGCCGACGGGTGCAGCGCTGGCGCTGCTCGACTTCCGCAAGGCGTACGACACCATCGACCGTGGCTGCCTCCTTGCGGTCATGGAGGCGGTGGGCGTCGGTGACGGTGTGCTGGCATGGACCCGCACCATCCTCACGCACACGTACGCGTCGGCCGAGGTCAACGGGTTCATCTCTGAGCCGCGCCAGTATGCGGCGGGCGTGCGCCAGGGCTGCCCCGCTGCGCCAGCCCTCTTCCTGTTCCTGGGGCATGCGCTCGCGTGCTTCCTGCGCACCTGCCCGGCGGTGGGGGTCGAGGTCGTGCCTGGCTGCAGAGTGACCTGCCCCCAGTACGCTGACGACTGCATGCCCCTCCTCCGGTCGTGTGCGCCGGCTGCCGTCGCTGCGCTGGTGGAGGCGATGGCGGTGTTTGGCCGAGCGACGGGCCTCGTCCTAAACCTCGGCAAGTGCGGCATCCTGCCCCTGGGTTCGGCGGGGGAGGGCCTGCTGGCGGGTGCAGAGGTGGCTGGGCTGCGCGTGCTGGACGCGGGCGTGTCGCTGGGCGTGCCCGTTTCTGCCGGCCTGCCGCCCCCGGAGGCCGTCACCGGGGTGTGCCGTGAGAGGCTTGCGGCCGCGTACACCAAGCTCGCGCGCTTCCCAATGTCTGTCTTTGGCAGGGGGCACGCGGCGGCGACGTACGGGGTCTCCCGCATCCTGTTCCGGGCGGTGCACTGTGGCATGATTCCGGAGGCAGAGAGGCTGCTCTCCCGGTGGACGGCTACTCTGGTGGACAGGAGCGTGGGGCCGGACCCACCGGCAGCGCTGCCGCGGTGGGCCTCTCCGGTGCCAGGCGCGCCCGCTGCGATGCTCCTGGGGCGGCTGGCGCACGGTGGTTTTGGGGCGCCGGCGTGGCGGGAGATTGTGCACGCGCAGTGGGCCGTCCACCTCGCGTGCCTGTTTGGGGCGTGGGCGGCTGGCGCCCCCCATCTCCTGCTGTCGGCCCCACAGGCCGGCGATGGTGGCGAGGCTGGTGGCGGCGACGGCGGCGGAGGTGGCGGCAGCGGGGGCGACGGAGGTGGCAGGGGGGCACAGCCGGAACAGCAGCCCGCGCCCCCGGCTCAGCCGGCATGGGAGCCGCTCATGGTGGAGGCGGTGCACCGCCTCTGCCCGGGGGCCCACCCGAGCCTTTTTGTGCTTATGGCGGGCCTCGCGCCTGGGCCAGGCACTCTGCCAAGCGGCCTCGTTGGTGAGTGCGTAGAACCGGCTGTGAGCGCGGCGCTGCTGGCTGGGCCGATGCGGCGCATGCTCAATGGGGTGCAGGCCCTGGGGCCAGTGGCGCGCATCCTGGGACGCGTGCAAACAGCTGAGCTGTGGGGGGCGGAGGCGCCGCTCTGGGCAAATCCCCTCCTCCAGCTGGAGCTGCCGGCTGCGCAGCGGACGGTACAGTGGCGGGAGCCCACTGGGGATGCGGCAGGGCATGCGCTCTTCAGCTCGACCGGTGCGACCTGCTGGCGGGTGGACGGCCTCGCCCGCGTGCGCGACGCCCTCCCCGGCATGCGGACGGTCACAGACCTGTGTGCGCTGTGGGCGTGGCTCGCTGCTGTCGACATGGTGCGCAGCACACGCACGGTCGACCACGCATGCCTGGCGGTGTACGCTGCCGCGGATCCGGAATGCGCGCCGCTCGTGCTGGGGCAGTTTTGCGCAGCTCTGGCGTGCGGCGCCTACGACGGGGGCAGTGTCTGGAGGGCAGTCCTGTGCCGCGCCCTTTTCCCAGGGGTGCCGCCGCCAGTGCTGGGGGATGGGCCAGATCTGCTGTGCGTGCAGCGCACGCTCGACCCCCTGTTCACGGCAGTGGCGGTCGCGCTCGCGGCAGTGCCCTCAGCCTGGGTCGAGGCGGCAGCTGGTGGAGCTGCCCTCACTCTGCTCCGGCCGCTCCGTCGCTTTCAGCCCCTCCCTCGCGCGGGCGAGCGCGCTGCTGTGGTGGAGATCCTGCGGCTGGTCGGGTGGCAGCTGCCGAGTGTCATCACGCCGGCTGGATGGCAGCGTGGGCGGCCTGGCCTCCGATCCGCAACTGCCAAACATGCTCCCCTGCCTGCGGGGGGCGGGGCCGCGGACGAGCCCCGGTGGGTTGGGTTTGCGCACGGCCCGGGCGTGGTCGGGAAGCTGACGTGCAAGCTAGCGGTGGCGCTTCAACTGCGGGCGGTTGTGGACGAGCGGCGAGTGCGGCGGGCAGCCACGGTGGAGGCGGCTCTGGCGCTTGACTGCGGGATGCGCGGAGGCCCCCGTGCAACCGACGCTCAGGTCTGCGCGGGGCTGCGCACCCTGGAGGCGGCGGTGCCAGGGCTGTGGCGGCTGCCGCTCCTCAGCGCCTGCAAGGAGCCCATCTGGCGGCTGTGGGTGAGTGGCTTTCACAAGCAGGCTGCGCTTGGAGTGCCCGAGTGCCCGTGCGGGTGGCGGTGCCGTGAGGAGGACGGGCCGCCGGCGACGGCGTGGCGTGCGCACTGCTTCTGGGGATGCGCGGTGGCGGAGGCGGTGGTGGTGGCGGTTGCTGCTGCCCTCCCTGCTCCTACGCCGGTCATCACGTGCTGCCAGGTGTGGCTGCTGCAGCCTCCCGCTGGGGTGCGTGCTGGTGTGTGGGCTGTGGTGGCAGCGCTCGTGGTGGACGCTATGGAGCGCGGCTGCCGCCACCTGTGGCGCATCACGCGTCCGCGTGATGGTGTGCTGCCCCCTGATCGCACGGTGTCGGTTGAGCGGGCGGGGGCGCTGGCGACGATGGACCTTTGGGACGCGCTGGCGTCCTTTGCTGAGGGCGGCGTGATGCCGCGAGGTTGGGCGGGTGTGGTGGCCCGACCCACCCCTATGTTGGAGTGGTGGACGGCAAGCTCACTCTGAACAAGGCGTCCTAGATCCCTGAGGGGACGAGTTATGTGAGGGGAGGTAGCGCCGCACGCGTGCGCTGGCGGGATGAGTTGTGGCTGCTGGGTAGAGTGCTGTGGTGGGTGTGCGCACCTGCTCCGCTTCCGGTGTTTTGAGGGTGGGCTTTTTGGTCCCTTTATGGTTTTATACCTTGGGCCCGCCCTTCATCCACTGGAGGGGTTGAGTGTGGAGCCTGCACTGTGGTGCTGCTTGCTTGGCGCCCGCCGCCGTGTGTGGATGATGATGTTTGGTTACAATCCACTTCTGGCGGTTACACGTACGGTTCCAAAGCTCCAGTGGGACTTAGAGAAACAAGGCTCAAGGCCCACAAAAGTTCAAGCTACAAGTAGCCCACGGTAACGCCATCCACACTTGGTGGCGGGCGCCAAGCAAGCAGCACCACTGTGCAGGCTGCACACCCAGCCCCTCAAATGGCCAGAGGGCGGACCCAAGGTATAAAACCATGAAGGGACCAAAAAGCCCTCCCCCAGACCACCGGAAGCGGGGCTAGTAGCACACCCGCCGCAGCACTCTACTCAGCGACCACACCGCACCCGCCACCGCACGCGTGTGGCGCCACCTCCCCTTCAAAAACACCCCCAGAGGGAATGCCATCTAGCAAGCAGGTGCAGGCACCCGCTCGCCGTCAACGACGAGGCGCGCGCGGTGGAACTGCGCCCGCTTCCCCGCAATCTTGGCGGCGAGGAAAGCGGGCCACAGCGCCTGGTGCTGCGCCTCCTCGCATTCACTGAGGACGTCGAAGACTGCAGTCGAGTCCACGCAGCGGCGCAGCTCGTGGCGCCAGTGCACGACAGTGTCGGCCACGGCGTCAGACGCCACGGTGAAGAGCACACGCAGCACACCGCCCCCGCGTGGCTCCACGCCGATGCCCCCGACGGCAGGCTTGGCGTTGAGGAGCGACGCGGACACGACGCCACCATCAGCCGGCTCCCGCCGGCCGGTGCCGCCGTAGAGGAAGCGCACGACATCCGTAGCCAGGCTGGATGACGTTGCCGTGGGGCACCCCCCCTTTTTCTGTTGGCATGATGATGAGTTTTTACAATCCACTTTCTGGCGGGCACGCGTTCGGTTCCAAAGCTCCAGCAGGACTTAGAGGAAGCAGTCCTGAAGACCTGCCAACAGAAAAAGGGGGGATGCCCCACGGAAGCGCCACCCACACGCGGTGGCAGGCACCAAGCAAGCAGCACCACAGTGCAGGCTCCACACTCAACCCCTCCAGGAAACGGATGGCGGGCCCAAGGTATAAAACCATGAAGGGACCAAAAAGCCCACCCTCAACCCACCGGAAGCGGGGCCGTTGTGCACACCCGCCGCAGCACTCTGCTCAGCTACCACATCACAACCCGCCAGCGCACGCATGTGGCGCCACCTCCCCTCAAAAGAAACCATCCTCTCAGGGATCTAGGACGTCTTGTTCAGAGTGAGCCCGCCGTCCACTACTCCAACAAAGGGGTGGGTCGGGCCCACCACACCCGCCCACCCGCGCGGCATCCCGCCGCCCTCAGCAAAGGACGCCAGCGCGTCCCACAGATCCATCGTCGCCAGCTCCCCCGCCCGCTCAACCGCCACCGAGCGAGCAGGGGGCTGCACACCATCACGCGGGCACGTAATGCGCCACAAGTGGCGGCGGCCTCGCTCCATGGCGTCCACCACGAGCGCTGCCACCACCGCCCACACACCAGCACGCACCCCAGCGGGAGGCTGCAGCAGCCACACCTGGCAGCACGTGATGACCGGCGTAGGAGCAGGGAGGGCAGCAGCAGCCGCCACCACCACCGCCTCCGCCACCGGGCACCCCCAGAAGCTGTGCGCACGCCACGCCGTCGCCGGCGGCCCGTCCTCATCACGGCACCGCCACCCGCAGGGGCACTCGGGCACGCCTAGTGCAGCCTGCTTGTGAAAACCACTCACCCACAGCCGCCAGATGGGCTCCTTGCGAGCGTTGAGGAGCGGCATCCGCCACAGTGTCGGCACCGCCGCCTCCAGGCCGCGCAGCCCCGCGAAGACCTGCGCGTCGGTCGCGCGGGGGCCCCCGTGCGGCCCGTGGTCCAGCGCCAGAGCCTTGGCAGGTCTTCAGGACTGCTTCATCTAAGTCCCACTGGAGCTTTGGAACCGCACGTGTGACCGCCAGAAGTGGATTGTAACAAACTCATCATCACTGGGGACGCGAACCCCAATGTAACATTGTTGGGTGTGACGCACAGATAACAATTTCAGGAGTTGGGACAACCTACGGACGCGTACAAGCGACGCGGTCCCGCCTGGCTTGCTAGCGGACGACGAGCTTGCGGCTGCAGGACGCAATTTCAAAGCGCGTTTTTTGGCTGATGAAACAAATCCGTCTGCTGCGCACACAGCGCGGCACCCCCCCATTCGGGCATGCAGGCCGCTCTTGTAGTTGAAATGAAATGGTTAGCCGCCCTGGGTTGCGCGGCATGCGTGCGCTGGGCGCCCCGGCGGGGGGTGTTACAAAAACGTGACATCGGGGCAACGCGTCCTGCGCCACCCACGCGGCGAGTTGCTGCATCCCATCCAACGAGGGAGAAAAAAACCTCTCATCATCTTGTCATCTCATGTCGCGTTCTTCTAAGGCGCGCAAACACAGCAAGGCCGCCGGCGCGCTAGTCGCCCGCGCGGCCACCACCACAGAATCACCGGTGAGCAGCGGCTCCCCCGGCTCAGACTCCCCGCCACGCCACCGCGCGTGCGTGGGTGAGACACAGACACAGCCTCTGGCGCTCCTTGGGGCGCGGGGGGCGGCCACATACGCGGAGGCTGCGAAACACCTGCATGGCAATGCCAGCAACCACACTTCGGCCTCGGCCGACACCACAGACGCCCTCAGCGCGGTAGTGGAGGACCTCAGACAACTGGTAGGCGGGCTGATGGACAGGGAGGCGAGCGCGCGCGCTCAACCACAGAATGCGCCGACGCAGGTGGGCGCAACACAGATTGCCAACGCCGACCACAGCGGTGCCCTTGCGGGGGTGCTCGCTGTGGTGCAGGCGCAGGCGCAACAGATTGCGTCTCTCGTGGGCGTGGTGAGCCTCCTGGTGAGCCGCGTCCCTGGGGCGCCCATGCAGATGCCGCATGCAGAGCCCGCCTGCCCGCGGGCCGGCCATGCGGCCCACAGTGCGGCGCCCCGCGCTGCGCCTGCTTCCAGGGCTGCTCAGCCTGCCCGGCCCGCTGCTGCCGCCCCTGTGGCGCCGGCGGCGAGGGAGCCAGGGGCGGAGCGGCCTGCCGCGGCGGGCGCCGCACGCGCCGCATCTGGCGGCCCCTCCCGCCGGAGGGGGCTGCCCGCGCGTGTGGGCGACACGTCGCTGCGCCTCAGTTTTGTGGCGTCGCTCTCTGTGGAGGACTTCGTCACGGGCGATGATGGCGTCGGTACGCGGACGGACGTGTTCTGCGGTTTCAGCTGCGTCACGGCGGTAGCGGCGCAGCGCGCCGCAGACGGCGAGGCCGGCGTGAGCCTGCCTGTCCGTTTGGCTACGAACATCGTGCGTTTTGTGCACGATGCCTCTGGCCGCTGGCACGGGCCTGCTGGTGGCGGCGTCGTGTCCGCGTCGTTCCTCAACGCCAAGCCTGCCGTCGGGGGCATTGGCGTGGAGCCGCGCGGGGGCGGCGTGCTGCGTGTGCTGTTCACCGTGACGTCTGACGCCGTGGCCGACACCGTCGTGCGCTGGCGCCGGAGCCTGCGCCAGGCGTCGGTAGCGGTCTTCGACGTCCTCAGCGACCGCGAGGAGGCGCAGCACCAGGCTCTGTGGCCTGCTTTCCTCGCCGCCAAGGCTGCGGGGAAGCGGGCGCAGTTCCACCGCGCGCGCCTCGTCGTTGACGGCGAGCGGGTGGCTGCACCTGTTTGCTAGTTGCACCCCCCGGGGGTGTTTTTCAAGGAGAGGTGGCGTCACACGCGTGCGGTGGCGGGTGCGGTGTGGTCGCTGAGTAGAGTGCTGCAGCGGGTTTTGCTCCAGCCCCGCCTCCGGTGGTCTGGGGGAGGGCTTTTTGGTCCCTTCATGGTTTTATACCTTGGGTCCGCCCTCTGGCCATTGAGGGGCTGGATGTGCAGCCTGCACAGTGGTGCTGCTTGCTTGGCGCCCGCCACCAAGTGTGGATGGCGCTTCCGTGGGCTACTTGTAGCTTGACCTTTTGTGGGCCTCGAGCCTTGTTTCTCTAAGTCCCACTGGAGCTTTGGAACCGTACGTGTGACCGCCAGAAGTGGATTGTAAACAACTCATCATCAACGAGGGTGCTTGTGTTGTCCTGGACTACAACTGTCTGTATCCAAGGGTGCACATGTGGAGCTGCGCCGCAGACTGAAATCCAGTTTTGGCGTCCACGCTGTTTTCGCGTGACAGCGGTTGCGTGCATGCAGCTCTGCCCTGCCTGGACAGATCCCCAATCCGAGGAAACGGGCGGATAGCCATGTGTCTGGACATGCTCTGGCCTGCGGAGGCGACTCTTGGGTCGCCGCGTGGGCTACACGCGAGCGCGTTCCCTGGGCACTTAAGTGGTATTTCCACTGGGTCGGAGGAGGGGACCGGAGGACGGTGTGGAAAACCGCAATCGAAGGGCGCCCGCGGCCCCCTCCGGCCTGGAGGGGGCGTGTGGATGGGCCGGAGGACGAGGGATTTCCAGTGCGAGGCCTCCTCCGACTTTTCCGAACATGTGTGAGGACAAACGCACAAAAACACGCCGCCCATGCTCAGGAGCTGCATCAGCCCCTCATACGGCTGGGTTTGCCCATTGTCAGCCCATGCCCAGGGGCTGGAAGCCTGCACACATGCCCATGGGCAACATTCAAGGAGTGGTGAAGCGCATGGCTCTCCTGTTGCGCGCTGGGCGCATGCGACAGCCTCTCGCACGTCGGGTCTGTCCCGCATGCGCATGCGAAGCCATTGTGGCGGGTGTCCATGCGGCCGGTTCACCATGGTAGTCAGCTTCAAGGGAGCGCGTCTATGGGATGTAGTCGCAAGGGGGACGCAGAGATGAGGCTGTACGGCTAGTTGACTCTCGGACCTGGAGGAGGCCCAATGGAGGAGGGTCGGAGGAGGGTCAAAACAGCGGAGGAGGGGGGAGGGGTCTCCTCCGCCTCCTCCGGTGCCTCGACATCGGAGGAGGGTCGGAGGAGGCCTCCAGTGGAAACCCCCAAGGTCGGAGGAGGGTCGGAGGACCCCTCCTCCAGTCCAGTGGAAATACCCCCTTATTTTTTGCCTGGGTACCCACATCGCGCTGCCCCCGGGCCCGCCCCAGCAGCAGAACGCTTCACGTTGGACCCCATATGAACTTTGGCAGTGCGGTGCGCACACGGCATGGCCCTGGCGTCTGCTTTTGGGATGCTCCGTGTGGACCCCGCCCACTGCCCCTCGCCCCGAGGCCCCAAAGCCCCATGCGCGAGGCCACAGCTCTGATACTGTATGTTTGCACGCGTTCAGCAACCGGGGGGGGGGGCGTGCATGGCTCGGTGGGAGCCGCATGCAACCCCATGCATGTGTGTGTGTCGTCATCAGCAGCCCCCCCTGGCGCTCCCCCATCGCCCTGCGCGCTGCACAGGGCATAGTAACAGGCCTATAATCGTCGCTGCGTGCGACGAATTGGGGTGGACGCATCACCGGCGCCAAACTGGGTCGTGACTGGTTCGCCTTGTGTGGGGGTCTGGGCGTGGGGACAGCCATGGCTTGCTTTGTCTTGGGTGTGGGGTGTGTGGATGATACAAATGATCTGTCCCTTGGGCGGCGGCGCACAACGTGCCATGCCATGAACCCCATGGACCCCATATCCGGCCTCTCATGCAGCGCCTGTTAGCGTTCAAAGCCATGCGGGGGAGCGACGAGCGACGCCGTCGATGCTATCGCGCTGGGCATCCAGCGCCAGTTCTCCGCCGCCCACGTCCCAACCCCTGACGACGTCCTCGGCACGCTCGATGCCATGATTTTGTCTTCACTGGTGCCGGGGCTGAACATGGTGGAGGCAGCCCTGTATGTGCGCGTTTTGAGGGGCGAGGTCAGCCCGATCGGCATGGCCACCCCGCAGGCAACCCTGCAGGGCGTGCCTCCAACCCCTGCGACCGCAGCGCCCGTGGCCACCACAGCAGGTCCCCTGGGTCCTCTGCTGGACAGCATGGCTGAGTTCATCAGGTGAGGCATTTTCAAACGCTGCTTTACAAACACGCCAGCTGTGTTTGGCTTGTGTGCTCGACAATCGCCCCCTTTCAAGGCTTGCCTGTGGTGCCCCCCGCCCCATGTGGCCACATACATTGCAGGAACAAGCTGGAGGCCTGGGTCGCACACGTTGGCGACAAGCTGTCGGCGGACGTGGCCGCAGCGGTGAGGGACAGGCTGGCAACGGTGGAGGAGAACCTGCGCATCAAGCCCAACACGTTCAGCATGAAGCTGCACTACAACCTGCTGAGCGAGGGCGAGAAGCACAAGCAGCTTGACGGGGTGAGCAGGCAGGCAAGCAATGACACACACACACCACACGCGGCATGCATCACTTGCACGCGAACACACACACACACACACACTTGCCCCCCCCCCAAAACACAGATCATCATCGACACTCTGAGGCTGGGGCGCCCGTTGTCCGCTCTGGCTGAGGACGTCCGCGTCGGGGCTGATCTCGGCGCGCGGGCGCGCGAGAAGGCGCGGGAGAAGCTGATGTCCACAGCAAGCAACGCTCGCTCAGGGGCCAAGAGGTACAGGCTGCACATGCCGCGCAGCCCGCGCAGGCAGGCAGGCAGGTGATGCAGGCGAGCCCGGGCTGGTTGCCGCGCTGGCCGCCGACCCTTCAGATACTGAGCCTGAGCGCGACGGCCCGACATACGAGGAGGCACTGCTACGTGGGACGACGCGTACGGTGCGATGGTGGGCGCTGAGGTGGAGTGGCCGGCGGTTGGGCTGTTGTTCACCAACTCGCGCAAGATCTCTCCGTGGCGCTCAGCGCACGCGTCAAGCTTAAGGGAGTCTAGCTTGACTGGATTGATCGCACGTGTTGCACAGATCTAGATCTGCTGTGGAGTTTTGAGTGCGCGGTGCGGTTTTCGATTAACGGAGGCGCGTTCTCGTCGCCGAGCCCTGGACCCAGCAATGCGGCGCTGCTGGTGACGAGGATCTCCGTGCCGCTGACGAGCGGGGTAAAATACGACTGGCCCGGCTCCTGCTAGACTGCCCCTCGGTGGAACACTTCAGGAGCGGCTTGCCCGGCGCTGCCATGGCTTGGCGAGTAGCCGCGGCGCTGCAGCGGCCCGTGCTGGGAGACGGCCCTTATCCTCCCCCCATGCAGGACGCCATGCGGCACCGATCTCGACGAGTTGATCGACGAGCGAAGGAGCTGGCGCCCGTCAATGCATGCTGGACATTGGTCAAGATGGCTGCCCGTGGAGGCGGGCTACCATCACGGCTTCAGCGGTGGCGACCGCCGAGGCAACACAGAGTAAATCCGCTTCACCAATCGCAGCGTTCGTCACCGCGCTCATCCTCGGGGGCGCTCGTCTGCCGGTGACTGGCGTTGGAAAGTCTTCAGGCAGCCTCCATGACAACTGTCGTCCATGCACCCCTGGAGGGTGGGACCTGGCCATGCATGAGGCATGGGGCGCCGGCTGAGCCCCTTGCAAACAAGAGCTGGACAGCCATGCACTGCCAGGCGGGGACCGTTCCAGTCAGCGCCAGTCGGCTTTGCCGCCTTGACTGGCCACAAGGCCACTGCTGTGACCCTGAGGAAGGTCCTCTCCTATACGCTCCTTGCCAGACATGATGATGTTTGGTTACAATCCACTTCTGGCGGTCAACACGCACGGTTCCAAAGCTCCAGTGGGACTTAGAGAAACAAGGCTCAAGGCCCACAAATGTTCAAGCTACCCATGTTAAGTTCATAAGCTCTTCACCAGGGGCTCCCGCCCTGGCGCCGCTCGATGGCGGACAACCGGGACAACTGCGCTAGGTACTGGGCGGCTGAAAATCTGGAAATTTACCCTGAGCGGCTCTGACGCACAGCGCTACTGGTGAACTGTTCCTGATGGGGCGAGGCTATGTGGCAGATGGGGCAGCGGTACGATGGAGAGCACGATGCACGATGGCGAGAATTGCGGCGAGCATGCACCCCCTCTCACAACGATCGGAACTCAAGCAGATTGCGGCTCCTAATGGTTTACTGTGCCTGGATGCAAGAGAGAGACGGATGGCGAGAAATTGAGAAACATGGGAAGCGAGGCACATGCGGCTAGGCTTTGTGAGGAGGTTGCGGCGCAGGGGTTCCCTGCCCCAAGGCGCAGATTATTAGATGGCGAGCAATCGATGCACCAGCCGTGCGGCATGGGGTGAGGCGAGGCCCCACCAGCGGGCGGGCACCATAATGGAGATGGCGGCTAAGAACGGGGAATGCGGCTACCGGGGATGAGGCTACGGGTTATGCATGCCAGGGGACGGCGGACAAGGCTAATGCGTCACGGCGCATGGGTAAAGAACGGGGAATGAGGCTACGGGAGCTGGCGGGCGCGGCGCGCGCACGGCGCGCGCGGCGCATGGGGGTTGCATGGCGGCGCTCTGCGCGTGCATGCATGGAGGAGATTGCTGGCGGGCATGGAGGAGCTTGCTTGAGGGCAAACAGGAGATTGCTCGCGGGCGTGGAGGAGATTGCAGGCGGGCATGGAAGCGGATGGCGAGAAATTGAGAAACATGGGAAGCGAGGCACATGCGGCTAGGCTTTGTGAGGAGGTTGTGGCGCAGGGGTCCCTGCCCCAAGGCGCAGATTATAGATCACGGGAAGGACGCACTCGCCGCCGGGGGCGCGGGGCGGCAGGACTTTAAGATCGAACACCGCGATGATCACAGCCCTCGGGTCCACTAGCACAGCGGGCGACGAGCGGACAGCGGGTGGGCAGCGAACGGGCAGCGGAGAGGCAGCGAGGGCGGAGGACACAGCGACGAGGGCCGCCATCACGGCGCTCCCCCACCCCACGGGGAGCGCCGCGACCCCCCAGCGCGCAGCCCCCGGCACGTCCAGTGCCGGGATCGCGCCAGCGGGGCCGGCGGCGGCGTCAGGCATCGGCGAGGAGGGGGACGCGGATGGAGAGGGGGCAGCGACAGGGGCTGCCGGCATCACCCCCTCACTCGCTCTGGTCCTGTATCAGGACGAGCCGCTCGCGCCACCCAGCGGCTATGACGAGGGCATGCAAGGCGGGGAGGGCATGAGTGCCCTTGCACGGCAGCATGCGGCCATGCACGAGGTGGCCATGCGCCAAGCGGATGCCATGCGGGCGGACGCCAGGCGCAACCATGCAGCCACGGAGACACGCCTGTCTGGGCTCGAGACGGCGCTTGGCGGGCTCGGCAGCGGGTACGGGCGCATGAATGCAGAGGTGATCAGGCTGGGGCTAGGACTCACGGCCATGGAGGAGCGCACGGCGGGCCACGAGGCCCTCGTGCGAGAGGACACCAAGGCGCGGCAGGTGCAGTACAGCCGCGACCTGGCCAGCAGGGCAAGCAAGGACGAGCTCGGTGCACACGCCGCAGCCCAGCAGAGGGACACGGCTGCTCTGCGGGACGAGATCAGGCAGGCGGCCGGCATGGGCCCAACTGGGAACGTGCGAGCCGCCATCATCGCAGAGCGGCGAGAGACTCGCTGCAACCGCATGTTCAAGGTCATCATCCCTCAACGGGTGACCGACAGACCACTCGAGCTCGCGGACAAGCTGCACACGTGGCTCATCCGGCCGGAGCTGCTGGGGAAGCCACCACCTGCCGCGGGGCCGCTGGTGTTTGAGGACGCGTGGGTGCTGCGGCCGAAGGGAGGGGAGACCAGCAGCCAGGAGGGCACCAAGGCGGCGTTTGTGGTGGAGCCCCCTGCTGGCGCGCTGGGTGCACAGCCGCCTCGCGGCGGTGTCCGCGGCGGGGGTCAGCATCAGCGTGGAGCGGACGCCTGCGCAGCAGCAGGCGTGGCTGCCGCTGAAGGCGCTGTTCGCGCAGGCGATGCAGGAGGGGAGGAAGGTGCGCTCTGCCAGGGGTTGCCTGTGGGTTGATGACAAGCAGGTGCTCGCGGGCGGGGTGCTGCCGCCGCGGGAGCCGGCGCAGCAGGGCGGGGGAGAATACCCACCACCACCACCACCAGGGGCGCAGCATGCCGGGGGGGGACAGCCAGTGGACACGGGGCCGGACATGGGGCAGCTGCCGGGAGCGGCGCTGCCGCGGCCGGCCGGGCCGGGGCCCCACGGGGGACAGGCACTGACACTGCCACCAACAGGGGCGCAGCAGGCAGGGGGGGGCCAGGCGGTGGTCACGGATCCGGGCAGGTTGCAGCTGCCGAGGGTGGCGCAGCAGGCAAGAACGGGGTACCAGGGGGGGCATGCACTAACACCACCACCACCCGGGGCGCAGCAGGCATCGGGGGGGCAGATTGGGGGCACGGGGGCGGGCATGTGGCAGCCGCCGGGGTCGGGCATGTGGCAGCCGCCGCTAGGAGCAGGGTTCCAGGGGGGCAGGCACCAACACCAACGGCACAGACCGCAGGTGGGGGGCATCCCTGGGGCATGGGTCCGGGCATGTGGCAGCCAGGGGCAATGCAAGAGGGGGCAGGGACGGCAGCACTGCAGCTTCAGATACACCATCTGCAGCAGCAGCTGCAACAGCTAACGGGCACGGGGCAACAGATGGGCATGGGGCAGCAGCAACAGGCTGCAGGGCTGCAGGCATTGCGCGTGCCGCAGCACACAAACGCAAGGCAGCAGCACATGCACAGGCACAGGCACAGGCACAGGCACAGGCACAGGCACAGGCACAGGCACAGGCACAGGCACAGGCAGGCACAGGCACAGGCACAGGCACAGGCACAGGCACAGGCACAGGCACAGGCACAGGCCACACAGGCACAGGCACAGGCACAGGCACAGGCACAGGCACAGGCACAGGCACAGGCACAGGCACAGGCACAGGCACAGGCACAGGCACAGGCACAGGCACAGGCACAGGCACAGGCACAAGCACTGCACTGACATGGGGCAGCAGCAGCAGACGCAGCACCAGATGGCAATGGGGATGCAGCAGCAGCTGCAGCAGCAACATCAGCAGGCGGGGGCACAAACATGGGGGCCGCAACACATGGGCATGTGGCAGCACCAGCAGGCTGGGGGGGGCCAGCATGCGGGGACGGGCGGGGGGGGACACCACTGGCGGCGGGGCCGCCGCATCAGGTGATGACTGGGCCGCCGGCATGGGACCCCATTGGCGTAGGGCAGCAGCATGCTGGAATGGAACAGCAGCAGGGCATGGGGTCGGCGAGGGGGGGGGCAGGGCCACTGGGGGCGCTGGGGGCGCCCCCGGTGGCGGCAATGGGCCCCATGCACGACGCGGAGCACACCGGGATGGCCGGGCACGGCGGGGCCGGGCCCAGCCGGCCGGGCCACGCCCCGGCATCGGGTTACGCGTAATGACGTGGAACGTTCAAGGGCAACACTATCACATAGACCAGAGCGCCGACGTCAGTAACTGGCTCTGGGCCACAACGGACATCATCGCATTCACTGAAACTGGGCATACCGGCGAGGCCCCCGGGGCTATTAGGGGGTTCAAGTGCCTAGCATGCAGCCGACGCCCATACACCGCTAAACACGGGGGGGTGGCGCTTCATGTGCGCTCCACGATCGCGAGCCACGTCAAGGTGGTGGAAGACACCCCAGCGCTGGGGATGCTTTGGTTCAGGATTAGGCTCAAGGGGGGGAGGGACGTGTACGCGTGCGCTGTCTACCTCCCCCCCCCCACCTCCACGTACCTGAAGCGGGAGGGCGGGAGCCTGTCGGCGGAAGCCCACATGCTGGCTCTCGCCCAAGGGATAGCCAAGTACAGGGAGCTGGGGGAGGTGCTAGTTTTGGGGGACCTCAACGCCCGCACCGGCCAAGCGGACGACAGGGGGGGGCACGACGCCGAGGGGGGTGACCCCGCCCTCGCGCTGACCGCTTGGGACATCACACGGGCTGGGCGGGTAGGACAGCGGACGTCTGCCGACCACGGGCCGCAGAACGCGCACGGGAGGGACATGATTAGACTGTGCCGAGACACCGGGATGGTGATTCTGAACGGGCGCTTGCCAGAGGATGAGGGGGGAGCACACACATTCCATGCAACAGGCAGGAATGCGCACAGCGTTGTTGACTACCACGTTGCATCGCCGGCACTCATGTTTAGCGAGACGGGGGCCCCGCGGGAGGGGGCCACGCTCAGGGTGCATACGATCCCCACCCTGCCAGGCTGGAAGGGGTCCTTTGACCACTGCCCAGTTGTGCTGACCATGGGCGAGGCGGCCGGTGAGGCGGTCGCCACGCCACACCCTACCATGCCATGCACCACGCCAACTAGATTTAGGTGGCCTGAGGGGGGGAGCGTGCCTACGCACGGGAGCTGCAGGGGGTGGCGGCAGAGATCAAGGGGGCGCGGGAGGCCCCCACGTAGATGAGGAGCAGGCGCTCCTAGAAGGGGCGGTTGAGCGGGCAGCGCGGGCGCTGCACGCGTCAGGGGCGGCTGGGGCGGTGCTGGTAAAACCAGGGGGGGGGGCGCATCAGTGCGACCACACAACACATGGTATGCCCAGGAGTGCAAGGAGGCACGGCAGGCGTATCGAGAGGCCGAGAGGGCGCACGGGGCGCAGTCGACGCTGACCTCAGCAGCGTTCAGGGCGTATAGGCAGACCACGCGACGCGTGCGCCGGGCATGGGAGGCCCAGGAGTACGACGCTATGCTCAAACACATGCATGGCGCCCCCAGGAAATTCTGGCGCAAGGTTAAACCAGGGAGCCAGGGAGGGGGCTGAGGGATGTAGAGGGGTGGACGACCTACTTTGAGGGCCTGGTTGGGGGCGAGCATGCCCATGGGGAGCTGCAGGAGGGAGGGAACCCGTTTTCGGATGCCTCCGAAGGAAATAAGCAGCGGGCACGAGTACTCAACGCTTGGATCACCGAGGACGAGGTGAGCACAGCCCTCCTGGGCATGGCGGCGGGCAAAGCGCCGGGCGTGGACGGCGTACCGGTGGAATTTTATCAAAGGGCATGGACTGGGGAGGGGGACACAGGGGGTGGGGGAGATGTGGAGGGGAGCGAGCCGCAACACGCGCTGCTTGAACCGATCACACATCTACTCAATCGGGTCTTCCGCGAGGGGTATCCCAAAGCATGGCACATGGGGGCAGTCACGCCGGTGCCGAAGAAAGGCAATCTGGACGAGCGGGACAACTATAGGGGCATCACGGTGGGTGGGGCGCTTGCTAAGCTCTATAGTCTGGTGCTACTCCGCAGACTAGACGACCTTGCTGAGAAGGGCGGCCATAGAGCCGCCGGGCAGGCAGGGTTCCGGAAGGGGCGGGGGACCCCTGACAATGCCTTCATCCTACAGCACATGATTGAGAGGCGCAGCCATGAGCGAAAACCGCTGTATACTGCCTTCATCGACTTTAGAAAGGCATACGACTGCGTGCATCGGCAGCTCATGTGGGAGTGCCTTAAGAGCCTGGGGGTGGGGGGGGCGTTTTTAGCAGCCCTGACATCACTGTACGATGGGGCTGGCATGTGCGTGCGCATAGACGGCACGGTGGGACCAGGCTTCACCACACGCCAGGGGGTCATGCAGGGCGACCCAATGTCGCCGCTTTTGTTTGGGCTGTTTATCGACTCACTAGAAGGGGAGCTTGACGCACAGATGCCAGAGGTCGGGGTCCCCCTAGGGACAGGAGCAAACAGGCGGCTCCTACGGTTACTCTTGTATGCAGATGACCTCGTGCTCATGGCAGAGACGCCGGAGGCGCTCCAGCGCTTGCTAGATGCACTTCACGTTTTTTGCAGGACGCACGCTCTCACTGTCAATGTCCGCAAATCTGAGGGGGTGGTGTTTAACGACCAGTACTGCCCGGTCACGAGCGCCAGGGGAAGGGTGACCCTGAAGAACACTGGTATGGACCTGCCCATCAATCACGAGTTTAAATATCTGGGCATGCTTTTTGGGAGCCGTCGGGCAATAGGCGCGGGGCTGGAGCAGAGGCAGGGGGCGGGCCAGCGTGCACGCTTCGCCCTAGCGCGCAGATACGATGCCATGGGCCTCCACAACGTGGGAGTAAAGGCGCACCTGTTCAACGCACTGGTGCGACCTGTAATTAACTACGGGTGCGAGATCTGGGGCCCAGGGTTGATGGCGGGGGCGGGCATGGGGGTACAGGGGATCTTCTCGGGGGCAGCCGACAAGTGGGGGTTGGCTGGAGGGGACGGGGGCCCCTCCAAGGCGGCGCGCCGCAAGTGGCGCGCCATGGAAGCCCTGCACTTGCAATCTGTGCGCGAGGGCCCTCCGTATTCGCAGGTGTGGGCAACAGCTATCGCTGCTGGCGACGGAGGTGGGCTGGCGACCGCTGTCGACCGACTGGCTGCGGCAGGCGGCGCGCTTCTGGGCGAAAGCGCTACGGCGGCCGGATGGCGATCTGCTGAGGGCGGCAATGCGGGAGAGCTGGGAGCTAGCGGCGGGTGGCGTGCGAGAGAGCTGGGTGGCACAGCTGAGCGAGTGCCTCAGCACAGTGGGGCACACGCTGGTGTGGGGCCAGCTGGTGTGGGGCACACGCGGGGGGCATCGCCCGCCTGCTAGAGACAGCAGCGGCGGGTTGGCTGGCATCAGAGACCAGCACACCAGAGCTGCCAGAGGACGCCAACCAGCTCAGCGTCGTCCGCTCAGTGCCTGACTCATGGTCACACCGCTTCAAGATGCTTACTTACTTGCGGTGGATGGCAGACGACTGTGGCGGCGCACCAATGCTCTGGACGGGGCTGAACAGCGCCGCCCAGATCACGACACTCGCACGCTTTAGAATGGGGCTGCATGAACTGCAGATAGAGAAGGGGCGCCACACGGCGCAGGCAGAGCCACGCAGCCAGAGGCTCTGTCGCCTTTGTGGCATGCGGGAGGATGAGGCACACGTGATTTTTGAGTGTCCAGCGTATACGGAGACACGCGTACAGTTCCACACCCTTTTCCTGAGCGTCCCTGGGGACGATAAAGGCTTGGATGCGAAGATGCGGGCGTTTATGAACCCCAGCCCGGGGCTACTTTACCCTTGTTTTTGGCGTGACATGGCCAACTTTCTGGTCTCGTGCCTTGATATACGTAACACAAGCCTGGAGATGGTAGAGGATCGGGAGGAATGATTGACCTGAAGCGAACGATGTTTTGAATTAGGAGTCAATGAGGCAGCCACGATAGTGGCGGGGACCCAAGCGTGGGTTCCCGAGGAGCTGCGGTGGACTGTGCCGTTTGCAGTGCACCGCAGCTGGCGCACCTGAGAAATGCCCACGCTGGGTCTCACACGTGAAAGCTGCCTCAAAGATGACGACCTCAAAACGGAGTATGCAGAAGGAACATATTTATCCGCTATAACCGGGGGGCAAGCTTGCTTTCTAACCTATCACCAAATCCCACACTGTTGGTCACTACTGACCGCCTTTTCCAGCCCCTTTCTAGGTAGTTAGGCTTAGGGATGTGCCCCTCACCGAGTCCTTCTGTGCCTCCCCCCTTCAGCAGGGGGGGGGCCTGCGACACGTCCAATGTCGTGCTCGGTGCAACTACAAGGGGTCAGCTTCTGCTCAGAGCCGGGTTAAGGGTAACAGGTTGAGAATCCTGTGAATGCTGGTTGAAATCCCAGTTAGAAAACCCCTTAACACGTTAGAGGTTGCGGCCCGGCTGGATATCCTTTTCGGCCACGTCTTGGCCTTTCTCCCCACGGGGGGGTGTCTCTTCTGGCAATTGGCGACGAACCTGCCTTGCGTTTTCCGTTTCCCAACATGCGCTCACCGACTTCAACAAGCGTTTGCTGCCGCTGCGGTAGGGGACCTAGGGGTGCGCCCACGCTCTTTACAGAGTTGGGGTTCCCTACCACCAACAGCCAGCCATCTCAGTAAGGTGCTCGGGCCATACGCGCCGAGCACGGTCTTATACGCCTTTAGAGGTGTCCCTGACTGTAACATCCATCATATCAATAGATGGCGCAGCAATCAATACACTAGCCGTGCGGCATGGGGCGAGGCGAGGCCCCACCAGCGGGCGGGCACCATAATGGAGATGGCGGTTACGAACGGGGAATGAGGCTACAGGGAGAGGATACGGGTTACAGATGCCAAAGGGGACGGCGGAACAAGGATCAGCCATAGGTGTCACGGGGAATGGCTAAAGAACGGGAATGAGGCGGGTGGTACGGGTGCTGGCGCGCATGGAGCGCGGCGCGGCGCATGGAGATCGCATGGCGGCGCCCATGCATGGACGAGATTGCTGGCGGGCATACAGGAGATTGCTTGCGGGCATGGAGGAGATTGCTGCGGGCGGAGATTGCTGGCGGGCGTGGAGGAGATTGCTGGCGGGCATGGAGGAGATTGCTGGAGCCAATGGCGGCGGCGGGACTAGTAGTAGAACACAGGCGCACACCAACAATGCGTTGCTGTCACTACCTGGGTGGTATAGGGTGGATCTGGGGGCCAGTGTCCTGTCTAGTCCAGTGCGTGCGCGTGTGGGGGTTTACCCTCACCCCTACCAGGTAGCCAGCCAGTTTCCCACTGAAACTGAATTTAAGGTGTCGGGCGCTAGCGCCGACACCGGTCTTATACATCATTACTGGTGTCACACAGACTGTAATATCCATCATCAGCTACAAGTAGCCCACGGTAACGCCATCCACACTTGGTGGCGGGCGCCAAGCCAGCAGCACCACTGTGCAGGCTGCACACCCAGCCGCTCAAATGGCCAGAGGGCGGACCCAAGGTATAAAACCATGAAGGGACCAAAAAGCCCTCCCCCAGACATGTCTCTCAGAGACCGCTGTTTGGGGAAGTCTTGCCGGCGGGAGCGGTAGTCTATCGGCCGGGAGCCGGCGGTACTCTAGTACTTAAGTGTGCTGGAGTATCGGCGGGTGTCTCTAGTAGAAGAGTAGCCTGCTGAGCTGGAAACCCCGTGTTACTGCTCGGTGCGGTGCCGTTGGGGTTACGAAATCTGTCATGATTGGATCAGATCTAGAGGTTTGGAGATGTGTTCAGGAGTACGGAGGTCAACAAGGATTGATTTGTAAACGAAATGCCGACGTATGATTGCCTCCCTACAGCTACCCAGCAGCTACCCAACAGCACTGTTGCAGCTACCCCCCCTTACAGCGACAGCAAGTTACCATGGTAATTCGCAGCTCTGAATACTGGGGGGGGAAAGTCGCACGCATTTAGCATGGTAGGAGAGGCGCACGTTACCATGGTAGGAGAGGCGGACGTTACCATGGTAGGAAAGGCGGACGTTACCATGGTAGGAGAGGCGGACGATACCATGGTACGGGGGTCGGCGTTCACATTAGCATGCTAAACCGCACCGCGGAATTAGCAGGTGGTGGCGACTAAATAACTATGGTATTTCCCGCGTAGACCCCCAATAAACGTTGTTTTTAGGGGGGGGTAGAGCCCGGGGGTAGTAACTCGTCACTGAGGAAATGCACACTTTACCCCCCTGTTCACGGGGTAGTAAACTAGGCCCTGAATCCACTGTGTGTGCGACTCTGCGATGAAATTCACGCGAATGTTTGTGTCACCGATGCCACGGTGGTGTGCCACCCTCTCCTTGAAACATGAATCTTGTCGCTCTGATGAAGGTGAGTAGCTTTGGAACGTTTGACTGAACACGGTTCAGTGATGAACGGGTGGTAATTGAGGGCTCCACTTTGGCTCCTGCAGGATGAGCAGCTGCTTCCCCCACACATCCCGCACATGGGGGTGGTTTCCCTCACAGTTTTTTTGTAGCGATTGCAAGCGGCCCAAGCGCACCTGGTCCAGCACCCACGACTGGGGGTGCGCGGCTCGCAATGACCCTTGGACCGCTCCCGGGTCACTGCACACAAGACTGTAAAATCCGCCATCATGACACAGATCGACTGTAATGGAGTATGGGTGCGCGTTGCAAGCTTGTGTGTGTGTGAGCTTGCCCGCGTAATCGACGCAGGGTGGGCGGCCTTGGCCTATCTACGCCGCATCTACCAGATGGCATCGGTAAGATCAGGTGGGGCACAGATCGACTCTGGATCGACTAGAAGCATACACGTGTCGCGCAACTGGTGCTCGCCGCGCCCGCCAGCCTCGCCTCTTGCATCGAGCGAGCGAGTAACAGGCCAAACACCTGCTGCAAATCTCTCCGCCTCTCTTCACCCGTCCCACTCCAGCGACCGCGCAATGTGACACTGCACGGGTGCAGAGACTACTATGCGTACGTGCGCGTCGCGCGCCCGGTTATGCTCGCCGCGACCGCTGCCACGCTCGCCAGTGGGAACGCGCCCTTCAGCACAGCAGATAGGGTGGCGACGTCGGCCTCGGGGAGGGGCTCGCCCTCTTTCAAGCCTGCGTGCACGAGCGGGCGCAGGGAGTGGGGTGGGGGGTAAGAGGGGCAGGTGGTGGGGCTTGCCCTCTGCCGAGCCTGCATGCACGCACGGGTGCATGGAGTGGGGTGGGGGGTGAGGGTGGTAGGGCTCGCCCTCTTTCAGGCCTGCGTGCACAGGCACAGGGAAGGGGCCCCAATGGGCTCTTTTGTGCGCATCGTGCGGGCAGGGGTTGGGCACGACTTGCCCAACGCCCGCTCCAGGCAGCCTGGCGTGTTGGCGGAGGGTGAGGGGGTGATGGGGGTAGGGCTCGCCCTCTTCCAAGCCTGCGTGCACGCACGAGCACAGGGAGTGGGGTGGGGGGTGGTGGAGCTCGCCCTCTGCCGAGCCTGCGTGCACGAGACACGCACGGGTGGTGGCGGTCGTCGTGTTGGTGGTGGTGAGCCTGGGTACGCCCCAAGCACGCGCCCACCTCGCCCGTCACTACCTGACCAA
>VFSX01000956.1:7500-18658 GCA_016618255.1 Chlamydomonas sp. UWO 241 | reverse complement strand
CCACCAGCCCTCTCCCTGTCCCCCCATCAAAAGAAAAAAAGAAAAGAAAAACTCTCTTGCTTTGGCATCAGGTTAGACACCGGATTGAGTTTGCTGCTTTCCCGGTTAGGCGTGTTTTTTAGTCCTCTCTGTGCCCCTCCTTTCACCCCACCCACCTGCCCTCTGGCTCAAACCGGTGGGCAGGTGTGTGTGTGGGGGGGGCTGGCGGAGGAGTCCCTCCGCTAGTCCTCCCCATTCCCTGTGTACCTGCCTCCCCATCTGCCTTCCAGCTCCCCCCCCTTCCCTTTTCATCCCTCTCCCTATTCGTCTCCTCTGCCTCTCGCCCCCTTCATTCTTCCTCCCACTCCCTTAAAAAAAAAAAAATCCCTGTTCTTCTCCTCTGCCTCTCGCCCTCTTCTCAGCCACAACGCCCGCCTCCCGGTTCTTCAACTTTTACTATCCCTACCCCCTCCTCCCTCTCTCCTCTCCCCACTCTGGTCCGTCTCCCCCTTTCACTGCTCCGTTTGCTCGTCCCACGCTCCCCGGTCTTCACCTCCCCCCCCCCCACCTTCTCTCCCACGCCTCCCTCCCACGTTTTGAGTTTGCTGCTTTCCCAGTTAGGCGTGTTTTTTAGTCCTCTCTGTGCCCCTCCTTTCACCCCCCCCACCTGCCCTCTGGCTCAAGCCGGTGGGCAGGTGTGTGGGGGGGGGGCTGGCGGAGGAGTCCCTCCGCCAGTCCTCCCCATTCCCTGTGCACCTGCCTCCCCATCTGCCTTCCGGCTCCGCCCCCTTCCTTTTTCCTCCCTCTCCCTGTTCTTCTCCACTGCCTCTCGCTCTTTTGTCAGAAAGACAGCCACCTCGCCCGCCTCCCGGTTATTCCACTCTTCCTATCCCTCCCCCTCCTCTCCTCTCTCTCCGTGCAGGGAACGACTGACGACTGCGAGAAAAGTGAAAACGACTCGAGGGGGAGAGGAGACGTTAGAAACAACGACAGATATACCTGTGCGGGAAGGGGAGGAGGGAGGGAACGGGGGGGGGGGGGGGGGGGGGCGTTTTTTTTTTGTTTTTTTTTGTCAGAGGCCAACGTTTTACTTTAGCAACGCAGCCATGCTGACACCTAAGCGACAGCATTAAAAAAAAAGCAACTCAGGAAACAAAGAGGAAATAACAGACCGTTTTTTTTTTCAGAGGCCAACGTTACACTCAAGCAACGCAGCCATGCCGACACCTAATTAAAAAAAAAAAAAAGGTATCACATCAAAGCAACACCTTATGCCGACGCCTAGGCTACAGCAACACGGGGACCAAAGAACAGGGAAACTGGTATTGGTATTTTTGGTAAACCGGAAAACAGAAACCGGTGAGGGACCCAGGAATCGAACCGTGGGACGATGGAACGATGAGGGGGGTGGTGTAGCGCAGGCGCAGCCGCGCAGCACAAACGGTCATTTCGAGGAGAGAGACGGTGTCTTGGCCGATCCCCGCGACGGCCGGGATGCCCTAGGCACACTTTTTTTTTTCACGGGTCAAGCTGGCCCGTGGAGGCGAGCCTGCCGAGGTAGCTCACAAGGGGTTGGAAGACGATGAGCCACTCCTGGCAGCTAACCGCCAAGCCCCGAGCCAGGGAAGAGCGCACGGGGAACTCGGGGGAGAGGAAGCCATTGACACGCGCCCGGGAGACGGAGCCATGGAGGAGGATCTGCGCCCAGCGGATGACGCCCTGCTCCTGGAAGCCCATGCGGCGCATGACATGCTCGAGCCAGCCGTGGTCAACGGAGTCGTACGCCTTGGTGAGGTCGCTCTGCAGCATCCAAGCCGGGAGGCCGAGCTCATTGAGGCGGGCTACAATGCCCTGGGCGTACCGCACGTTGTCACTGATGTCGCGTCCAGCGAGGAACGCGGACTGCGTGATGTCAATGAGGTACTCCAAGGGGCGTTGCAAGCGGCCGGATATAACGAGCATGGCGAGCTTGACGTCAGCATTGAGGAGGGTGAGCGGGCGGAAGCCCTGAAGCTCGTTCTCGGGCTTGCCCGCTTTGTGGAGGAGGCAGATAGTGCCATCCAGCATGCGGGCCATGGGCTCGGGGTCCCCTGTGGCCTGGAGGGCTGTGTTGAACACGTGCTGGAGGACGGGGATGAGGCGCTCCTGGAACGCGTGGTAGAACTCGTAGGGCAAGCCGTCGCTTCCAGGAGCAGAGCCGTGCCAGGCCCGATGGAGGGCCCAATCAAGCTTGTCGGGGGACAGCAAGCTGTCGCCGGCAGTGCCCTCACCAGCGGCAGCAGCCTCGCCCGTGAGGCAGCGGGGGAGGGATGAGAGGAGAGTCGCCTGGGCAACAGGGTTAGTGACCTGCTCCCGGAACAGGCCGCAAGGAGAGTCTGAGCTGAAGAAGCGCTCGGCGTGGGGCAGGCCGAGACCCACGGTCTGCATACTTGACAGGTCAGCAGTGTCAAGGGCATCTGACGGGCCCCGACCTGGACAGTTGAGAGCCGCGATGGCCTGGCGGGCACGCGTGACCTTGACCTGATGGTGGAAGTAGAAGGAGGATGAGTCCCCAGACAGGTGGTAAAGGACGTCAGCAGCCACGAGGGTCTGGACTGCCAAATGCTGCCAAGCGTTAGCAACCGCAGCGGCTGAGACGCGTGCCGCTGCCCGGAGGGCGTCGGTGGGGGCGCCAGGGGCGACGGCAGTCAGGTCCCCCGCAGCCGCAGCCGCAGCCGCAGCCGCGTCGGCAGCTGTGATGGCCTGCCGAGCAGACCGGAGAAGGTCTTGCTACAGGGAGCAAGCGTACACTTAGATGGAAACCTTGGAGCCAAGCGGTGACTACCTCCCTAGCGTTGGTGGCAGACATGACGGGAGCAAGGGCAGCCTCCAAGTACTCATCAAGAGCCGAGACTGCTTCGGGCATGTTGAGGATGAGGAGGGGGGAGGTGGGTGCTGACTTGCCGTATGGGAGGGGTCCCCTCGGTGTGCGGAGCTGGAGGAGGACGGGCCGGTGATCCGTGTGGACCCCAGCAGCGGGGAGGATGTCGCACGAGGCAAGGGAGGCCAACCCTAGGAGAGGCTGGTTGGCGAGGAGCCTGTCAAGGCGAGCGCCACAGTTGTGCGCCTGGCTGAAGTGGGTCTCCACGCCGGCTCCCCGTACGGTGAGGTGGCGGCGCTGCCACAGGTCGGCTAGGCCCCAGGAAGAGGAGATGGCCTCAAGTGCGGTCGAGCCTGCCAAGCGGGTGTTGGTGGGGGGTGGGGAGTCTGACATGTACCAGGCATCCGCGACGCCAAGTATGCAGTTGAGGTCCCCCCCCAGCAGAAGGGCCTGGTCAGGAGGAAGGAGGAGACCGGGGAGCACATCACGGTAGAAGAGGAGGCGGTCGACGTGGGCCGCCGGAGCATAGACATTAACTAGGGACACCGGTGTGCCAACGCGAGAGGCATCGAAGCGGAGGACGCGGCCGCCCGTAGGGTCCGGCAGCTGAGAGATATCAGTGAGGCCCACTCCTGGGTCGACAAGGGTGAGGCAGCTGCGGGCTGACGCCGACCCGGGGCTGTGGAACCAAAGGAGGCGGCTGCCAAAGGTGGCCTCTGCGCCGAGCAGGAAGCAAGCAGGTCGCGGGGATTGGCGGAGCCGTGGACCTCCCGGAGGAAGCACACCTGGACGCGCAACCCCGCAGCCAGGCCAGAAGCGCTCCGAGCTTCTGACCTGAGTCCAGCCCACCGCCTACGTTAAGGGTGATAACGCGCATGGCAGAAAGCTGGACGGGGCAAAAGCTTCCGGGGCCCTGCCCGGCCATGGGAACATGGGAACGGCTGCCCGGACATGGGAACGGCTACACAGGCATGAGAACAGCTGCCCGGACATGGAAACGACTGCACGGGCCCTGGGCACGGCTGCACACGCCCCAGGTTTGCGCCTGGCCGCGGGAATGTTGGAGCGTCTCATATATTTTTGGCGTTGGAGTGGCCACTGCGAAGAACCTGGGCCTGGTTGCACGCGCTCCAAGTTTGCGCTTGGCCGCTGGAATGTTGGAGCGGTTCTATTTTTTTGGCTTTGGAGTGCCCACTGCGAGGAACCCAGGCACGGCTGCACGCACCCTAGGGACGGCTGCACTCGCCCCGGGATTGCGCCGGGCCGCAGGAATGTTGGAGAGTCTCACATTTTTTCACGTTGGAGTGGCCATTGCGAAAAAATTGGGCACGGCTGCACGCTCCCCGGGTTAGTGCCGGGCCGTGGGAATATTGGAGCGTCTCATATATTTTCGCGTTGGAGTGGCCACTGCGAAAAAGCTTTGACCCTTTTTTTTCAGAGGCCAAAGTTACACTCAAGCAATGCAGTTATGCTTACACCTAAGCGACAGCAACACAAGAAACAAAAAGGAAACAAGAGTCCCTGGGTTTGCGCCGGGCCGTGGAAATGTTAAAGCGTCCCTTGGAGTGTGGAGCTGTACCCGCGTAAACAAAACTGGGCGTTTGGCCGCCTGCTGAGGCCAGTTTCACGAGTTTGGAGTGAGTAGCACAACCATCAAATGAAACCGTGGATAGGGAATGGTGGTGTGGAGCTGCCAAAGTCTCGACTCAAGCAGTTACAGTTACATCGGCTTTCCAGCAAAGACTACCTCTAGTCCTAGTACCACCGCCTAGACCCAAGTCCAGTTCTGGCCCTAACAAGTACTTGTGAGGGGCGGTAGCCACCAGCCGGCTGCCTGCCAACGTGTAGTCTCAGAGCAAAAAGGAGAGCTATTGTGCGACGCCTCCAAAATAGGTCCTAACTGCTTCTAGGGGATAGGGGGTCAAGTGGCGCTTGCCAATCTACTTGACCGCTGTGGTGGAGGGGCCGGCGCCTGAGGGGCAGCCGGACCGTACACCACGGCTCTCCACCCGACCCTATCCTGAGCACGCTCAAACGCCGTGTCCGAAAAAGTCTTCCAATCAGAACGAGTGCCACTAGTTTCGCCTAGCTGCTGAATCAGTAGCTTAAGAAAATAGTGTCGGGAGGAGGCTGGAGGCCGGCCTTGCTGCCGAGCCACATCCATTGTGCAGTCAAAAGTCGTGCGAGGAAGACGAGAAGCCGGCATGCGCATCACATGGCCTAGCCACTGCATTGATCGCTTTGCCACAAGGTTCTCAATTGGCTCAGTGTCGCACGCCTGCCGAATATAAGTTAATCTGTGCCGGTCGACCAGGCGCACACCCAGAATGCGACGAAGGCAGTTAGAGTGGGCAACCTCCAATCGAGTCAGTTGTGTTTTAGTAGGGGCCCATGTTTCGCAGCCGTACAGAAAGTGGGGCAGCACGAAAGTGTTGTAAACCCGCATCTTAGACTGCACTTGCATCTTCTTGCTGGCCCAAATCTTATCAAAAGACACAAACACGCCCAGCGCGCGACCGACACGCACACCGATCTCCTTTTCCACACCACCACTCTGGGTTATCCAACTCCCTAGATACGTAAATGCAGAGACGGTCTTCACTTCACCACCAGTCAGCGCAAACGTGGGCAGATCCACGTCAAAATCTGCTGGCAATATCATCACTTCTGTCTTGGCGGCGTTGATTTGCATGCCAAAGCTCAAGGACACTTTGTCAAGGATTTTCAGCATAAGCGCCAACTGAGCTGGGTCATGCGAGAACAAACATAAATCGTCGGCATACATCAGCATTACTATGCGCTCAACCGACGACGACAACACAGAGCCGCCGGCTCGGGTCACGACTGACACGCCAGCCCCCTCTGGCATCGTGTCTAGCGCCTTTTTCACTATGTGGTCAATAAAAACATTGAACAACACAGGAGCAATGACGCACCCCTGTCGCACACCAGACGACACGGGGAATTCGTGCCCGATTTTCCCTGCCAGCCGCACGGCAGCTGCGGTGTTGGTGTGAAGATCCTCCAACAGATCAATAATGTGCGGATGAACACTATATAATCTAAGGACTCTCCACAGTGCCGCAAGGTTTATGCAATCGTAAGCTTTAGAATAGTCGACAAATGCCACAGCCATGCATTGTTTGTACTCGGCATGTGCCGCGCTCAGCGAGCGCAGAGTAAAAATCGCATCAACAGTGCCTCTGCTTTTTCTGAAACCACACTGAGCCTCATGCAACTGACCATCAACCTGCGTGGAGACGCGGTGCAGAAGTATGGCAGCGTACACTTTCCCGGCAATAGAGAGAAGGCGTATACCGCGGTAGTTACCAGGGGAGTCACGCGGACCCTTCCCCTTATATAACGGTGTGATAATAGCAGTTTTCCATTCCCTCGGGACTCTCCCCGACCGCCATGCGGCGATGATGACCCGGTGGAGTCATGCGATGGCAGGTGGGCACCGCAACAGCATGGCGTCCAGCTGGTCACCGCCCGGAGCGGCGGCCGAGCGCAACGCTCGCACACACGCCTCCGTCAGCCTGCGCCTGCGCCTCGTCACCTCTGTGGCGCGTGTGAGCTCAAACGCCGCTACATCGTTCTCCAGCTGGTTCAGGGTCACGTCGCTGAGCTTGGTCTCCCCGCCATATAGCTTGTCGAATGACTCTGTCATGGCCTTCAGCATCCGTCTGGACCGTTGTGCAGCGCGCCCGAGACGTCCCGCATGGCAGGTGGGATCTGATGGCTGCGGTTGCGGCCCGCCCGCCTGCCTGTCGCACGCGCGCGCAAACTGGCGCAGATTCTTCTTGCGTAGCATGTCTTGCGCCTCCGCCACCTGCTGGCCGATCCACCTCTCCCTGTCTCTCTGCACAGCTGCGTCGGCCGCGCGATTGGCGCGGTTGCGCTCTCGTTTGGCAGCAGCAGACTTGCTCCTGAGCCATGCCGTGTGCGCGCGCTGCCGGGCGTCCATGAGCCGGAGGGTGCGCTGCGACAGAGTGAACTGCCAGCCGCGCCGCCGGCGGCTGCCGCGTGGAGCGAGGTGGTTGGTGGCCACCTCGCGAATGGCAGCAGCCATCGCGTCGTACTCCGCTTGGGCATCAGCGCCCTCGGGCGGCACGGCCTCCAGCAGCCCAAAGCGATCGGACAGCTGGAGGTTGAACTCACGACGGACAGCCGGGCGCCGCAGTTGTGAAGAGTCCCATGCGCGCCGCTGAAAGCCGCCTGCATGGCGGGAGGCTCGCATGCGGAGGCGCATGGACAGCACCACCATGCGGTGATCGCTGTCCCAGGTTGGGCTCCTACGCACCCTACAGTCTGTCACCGCATGCATGCGGCGGCGCGCGACCAAGATGTAGTCCTTGACGCTGTGCAGGCGGCGCACAGAGCATGCATGCCGTCTGCTCTGTGCAACAGCCATGGGGCTGATGTGTGTGTACTGGTGCTCAGGCCTGTGGGGGTAGAGAGTGTTGGCAGCGCGCAGGCTGCATGCCGTGGCAGTGTCAAGGAGCAGGCGACCGTTCCTAATGGCCACCGCTGGCTCCGTGAGGGGCAGGTGCTTGCCAACCCATTTGTGGTCGGACACCGAGTCCCTCCCCACTGCTGCTTTGAAATCACCTGCCACGATGAGCAGATCGCGCTCGTCGTTGGCCTTGTCCGCGAGCGCCGCTTCTCGAAGGTAGAAGTCGCCAGCCTCCTCGTCGCTCGCCGCCTCCGTTGGACTGTAGGCGCTGACGATGGTGATCATCTGCCAACGGTCCGCTGCAAAGCGGGCCTGGATGAGGCGGTCGGACACCGCCTCCCAGGAGACGAGTGCTGATGCCCATGCAGGGGACAACAGCAAGCCCACCCCACGCTGCCGGTGCTCCCCACCCGACCACTTAGCGTCGGTGTTGCAGCGCTTCAGGAGCTGCGCAGGACCGTCTCCGGGGAGACGCAAGTGGCTACGGGCGTGGACGCTGCTAAGCTTGGCGCAATCTTGCACCAGACTCGCCAGTTTGACCAGTCCCTCGTCCTCTGCAGGACATGTCCGCACGTTGAACGTAGCCACTCAAGTGTTCTGATTGACGACTTAGATGCGTCGCCAGGCGTGCCTCGCTACACGCGGGGACTGGGCAGGAAAAGGCTGCATGCATGGGGTGCCTTGTTTCCCCTTTGCTCGCATCCGCGGCCAGCCAGCTCAAGTCCGCGATGCGTCCTTGGCCGTCTGTGATGCCGGGCCGGTATGCCCTCCTTGGGTTGGCTCTACGCTACAGGGTCATCGGACTCGCGTCGTCGACACCTGGATCGCAGCGCGTACGGGGGTTGCCACCCCCCCCGATCGCACTAGTAGAACGTAGAAGCGGTGTGTTGGACTGTGTTGGACTGCACTGTGTTGGACTGGACTCAAGCAGCTAAGCGAAAGTTGTATTTTGGATAAGTCCTCCCTGGGACTTTTCAAAACGAACCCATCATGGGGTCTGGAAAACAAAAAAAAAATCTCCACCCCACCCGGACTGCATCACCCTGTATCACCAGAAGAATTGCATTGCGCTGGGGGTCGGTGATTTCTACGTCCTAGAAAGTGCAGTTGTCGACATCGCATGTACACTCAAGGTCTGCGCCCCGACATGCAACTTTAATCTGGTGAAGTTTAGATGCCTGTTGGCCGCTTTGGGTAGATGAGGCTTTTGCTGGGCGCAGCGAAAGGGCACCGCAACACATACATTCGATGCCAAAACACGCCTTACACTAGCACTCTCCAATCCACCCGGCTTGCACCTTGCCGAAGCATGCATGGTCCGCAGCCTCAAACATGTGTCAACTCTGCAAGTTGTAGACTTCAACTAGAAAACCACGCGTTGCAACACCACCAGCGTTTGAAATGTCGAAACTCGTGCTGCCCTGTTGATTCTGTCCCTTTATTTGCGGAGAACACACTTCACTTGAGAATGTAAAAAACTACCAACTTGGACTTGGACCGGAGTTCACAGTCTACAGTTTTTACCTGGGGTGTGGGATTGAGCTGCCTAACGAGGCTATCTACCATCGCAACCGCATACAACTTCACAAAAGCACGCCCGCCTCAACCTCACGCCTCTCCCGTCCCGTTGGCCAACCCATCGATCGGTCCTGGTGCCGCCCTTCCTTTTGCCTCCCGTTGCTGCCGTGCGAGCGCTGCGCGTAGCACGATGTCGTCGTCCGTCGACTTGGCGCTCTGAATGCATATGCAAGCAAGTGTGCATCGCTCAGATCGAGCACATTCCGTGGTGATGATGACTTTTGCTCCAGAACACCCCCCACATGTCCCGCAACAGAGTACATGACCCACCTGGGCGAGGAGCTCCACGCACGAGATCGCGAAGACTGTCACGAGTGCTAGCCGAAAAATTGCCCAGAACTCGGCGATTGTGTCTGGGATCACCAGCACCGCCCACGCCTGGTGAGAGAGTTTACACACGCGTGTGTTTGTTTGTGTATGCGTGTGTGTGTGTGTGTGTGTGTGTGTGTGAACTTGGACTCGCAGTTCCTTGATAACTTAACCAAGGACCGGTATTGTAATTGTTAGGGCCAGAACTGGACTTGGGTCTAGGCGGTGGTACTAGGACTAGAGGTAGTCTTTGCTGAAAAGCCGATGTAACTGTAAGTGTAACTGGTATTGGGATTTGATAGCCCGCCTCACGAGGCAGATTCATCTCCCTCAACCCTACACCACAGCGGTGCGTACTGTTAGCTGTTAACCTCAGCTGTAAATTAACAATTTGTTTTTACCTGTAGTGTTGCGCGGTCATGCAGAATGGCCGACACGCGTGCGGACAGCGGCGGGTTCGGTGGTGCTGTTGTCGTCGACATGATGCCCGCCTGCGCAGTTGTTTTTGTTGTTGTCATTGAGGACCTATAAACTCGGCAGGTGGTGTGTGTCCTGTGGTCCCATCGACGGGCATCAATTGGCATTGGGTTCGAAGGCTGTGATGCGCTCACTGCAGTGGACAACAGCACCGACGAGCAAAGCGCTGGGTACAGGGGAGAAAGAGGCTAGCTAGGGACGCATGCCCTCTCATCCTGCCCCCCTCCCCCCCTCCCCCCCTCCCCCTCCTCCCCCCCTCCCCCCCCCCCCCTCCCCCCTCTCCCTCCCTCCTCCCTCCCTCCCCCCTCCTCCCTCCTCCCTCCCCCTCCCTCCTCCCTCCCTCCCTCCCTCCCCCCCTCCCTCCCTCCCTCCCTACTCCCTCCCCCTCCCTCCCTCCCTCCCTCTCCTCCCTCCTCCTCCCCTCCCTCCTCCCTCCCTCCCTCCCTCCCTCCCTCCCTCCCCCCTCCTCACCCCTCCTCCCTCCCTCCCTCTCCTCTCCTCCTCCTCCTCCCTCCCTCCCTCCCTCCCCTAGAACCCCTTAACCCTTAACACTCAACCCACCAATAAATTTGCGATCAAGCGCTCAACCACATCGTGCAGCCATGTCGACAGCGGTTGCGGTAGGCGCTGCACACATGGAGAGAAGTCCAGATGGAGCCTAAAAGCTACTCATGGACGCACACACACACACACACAGCGTCACCTTGAACTTTGCGATGAAGCGAGGTCGTGCAACTCTGTTGATATCAACGGCGCAGCACACATGAAAAAAACCAGGTGGAGGGGACTCCAGGGGAGAGCCCAGCTAGATATAAACACACACGCGAAGCGTCACCTGGAACTTGCGATCAAGTGCTTAACCAAGTCGTGCGGCTATTTCGACAGCGGCCGTGGCAGGCGCAGCCCACATAGAAACAATCCAGGTGGAGGGGACACCAGGAGAGAGCCTAGCTAGATACAAACACACACACACAGCGTCACCTGGAATTTTGCGATCGAGCGCTCAACAAAGTCGTGCAGCTCAGTCGACAGCGGCCGCGGCAGGCGCAGCCCAGGGAGTTTTTCGGGGAGGAAGCGATGGATGGAGGCGAGGATGCGGTCCCGCGGGGCCTTCATGAACAGCGCAACCAGGACAGCACTCTGGGGCGTTGCAACACCCGGAGAGAGGGGAGGAAAGGGAGTCAGCGAGAGAGAGAGAGAGAGAGAGAGAGAGAGAGAGAGAGAGAGTTGACGAGTAAGAAGTAAGAGAGACATCATGAAGACCGCGACCATGGCGACACTATGGGGCGGTGAAACCAAGAGGAGAGGGGAATAAAGGGAGTGCACGAGAGAGAGTGAGCGAGACAGAGAGGGAGGAAACGGGATTTGAGCAGGTGGAGGGATTATGCACCGCGATTGCAGGAGGCCTTCATGAAAAGGGCAACCATGACGAGGCTCTTGTGTGGTGAAACAAAAAGAGATGAATAGTGAGCGAGAAAGTTGGAAGAAAGAGAGAGAGA
>VFSX01000956.1:0-2500 GCA_016618255.1 Chlamydomonas sp. UWO 241 | reverse complement strand
CCACCCCCCGCGCCGGCACCAGCCATCAGCTAGAAGCAGGGGAAATGTTCAACACCAGGTCAACACTCTGAACAACGCCCACTTCAACAATCAAGTCAACGGCCCACGCGGCCGACCTCCGCCTCCTTCGAAGCGTTATCGCATCCGCCACTCCCCGCACCTTAACTTCTCTTTATTCATTTCCTGCCAATCAGTCATTCCCTAAAACTCAGCCAGTCCCAGCCATCCAGGCATTCAAGGAATCTGTTCCAATCCGTTGAATGGAACAAACAGCACTTGTATTCAGTTGCATACATGCACGACCCACGTGTTCAGCAACTTTCAACACAGCATCGTCAGCGTTTCCAAGCCCGCCACTCCCAGCGCTCACCCCTCGCCTCGCTGCCCATCAAAACAAATGTTATTCACTTGGTCAACACTCTGGTTAAACGCACGTTTCAACAACCAATTCAACGCATCCGCCACTCCCCGCACCTTTCCATCCATTTAGTCGCCTCCTTCCATTTGGTACTTTCCTAACACTGAATGATCTTTTCCCAATCAGACATTCACTTAATCTGTTACATTCAGTCGAATACAAACTCCAATCAGTTTCACACACACATGCGCCACCTGTTCTACGACCTCCAACCCAGCATCGTCTGCGTCGCCACGCGTCGGCAGGAAGGCGAGAGAGATACCGCACAGGAAGTATTTAGGAGTGCCCGCTCTTATCGAACGCATGTACTAGAGTATCTCATACCAATAGGACGTACAGGCAGGGAATTTTTTCCAAATCACTATCGACGCAGCTGCGTCATGTCGAGCTCACACGCAGGTGCAGGAGACGAGAAGTCAAAGATAACAGCGACGATTAGTAATAGCACGCCGCGATGCCACAGAATGTGCGGGGAAGATAATGGATGATTAGCCGGGCGGCAACGTTCGATGATGACGCATCGCGTTGCAGCAGCGGTAATCCGCGATCCGCCAACTCAGACGGCAATGAGTGGAAGAGAGAGAGCGACACACACAATTACCTCGACTTAACAGTGGTATCATCCACTACCGAGGACGCGACTTCGTCGTGCTCCGATGCAGCGACATCGCGGCCACTGATGCAGCGACACGAGGAGGAAGGCACGTGAGAGAACACGTGGGTAAAGTTATATTCGCGAGTATATGAGGAGACTTAATTCACCTTCACACATGCAAGACCCACACTGTCAGCATCTCTAACCCAGCATCGTCAAGGCTGCCATAGTCCGCCACTCTCCCGGCATCAGCCCCTCAGCTACAGGCAGGGCAACGCCAGTCGGTCTGACATGGTTGATAGCAGCTGCGCACAATTGTTGTTCAATTGACACTGATCAACTTCATGGTGCAAAAAAAGGCCCTAAAAATAGGCCGCTCCGCCTGCCCGCCGCCCCGCAAAAAAAAAACAATCCACATCCACATCCACATCACGACGCCTGAGCCTGAGCACTCAACAGTATAGGTTTCTATCATGGTTTTAGCGCACGGTCGATGCAGCAGTCCTTCATTATCCAAACTGTTCTTAAGCTAGCTGGAGAAGATTACATTGAAGGATAACAGTTCATTCGAGATAGGGAGCGAGCAGTCAGGCGACCGCGTGAGAAGCAGAGATGTTGATGGGTGAGTCGAAGGAATGGCTTGAACAAGATGTACTATCTGGATCTGATTAACGTTGTCTGGATGCCGTCTGATGTATGTATTGGAGATGGAAGTGAGACTTACGACGACAGCCGATTATCGGTGTCAGCGGAAACGCGTGTATGAGTAGTGTGATAGGCAGCCTGTAACAGGGGAGAGATCCGCCCGCCGCCGGGCGGCCGCCGCCCGCAACGCAACCAACGCAGCACGCCACACACGCTCATGTAGGGGGACGACAAGAGCTGAGGCGACGCAGATAGGCAGCTGCACGATTCGAAGAGCAGCTAGAGAATGGCTCGTCAGGCAAACTCGACGGCACAGAGTACACTATGCATATGGACGTCTCTACTGGCTGGACTTCCACAGCGGAACGTAGCTACCACGATTTGCACACACGCAGGCGCACGGACACCATTGCAACGCCTAACGCTTTTGGGACACATTAATCATCAACAACAGCACACGGCAAGCACAGCCTGAAGACAAAGTTGCCGCGCACCTCAGAGTGCGCTTTCCCCGCAGCTGCCGTCTGGTACGAGAGCTGTTGTGGAGTGCATGTACGTGTGTGGGGGAGGGGGGCGTAAGTAGTGGGTGTGTGTCTTTGTGTAGAAAGAGCGTGGGTGCGTCAGGATCAGGTCGAGGCGCGCCTGGGACTGCCTGTGGCGGAAATACCCCCGCAACGCATTCTTCAGTAAAAAGTGCGGGCGTGGCACACACACACACACACACCAACCCACGCGCACCCACAGCGCCACACCCCCGCACTCTCACACCCACACACACCCGAACCTCCGTATCCGCGCACTCCCCGCAGCCCCGCAGCCCCGCACCCACCCCCACCGCAGCC
>VFSX01000946.1:0-19368 GCA_016618255.1 Chlamydomonas sp. UWO 241 | reverse complement strand
CTCCCTCCCCTTCCGCACAGGAATTCTTTCGTCATCCCTTGCTTCTACGTCTCCCCTCGAGTCGAAAAAAAATCCCTCTCCCCTCGAGTCCTTTTCAGCTCTCTTCCAGTCGTTCCCTCATCGTTCCATCGTCCCACGTGCCTTGAGTTTCCGGACTTCCATTCCCTCGTGTCCGTGTCCTTCGTCTTCCTTCTCCTCAAGTCCCGTTCCCCCGAGTCAAAGTTCCTGTAGTCCTGTCGGCTCTGGTGCTCTAGATGGATTGGCTTGCGTGTCCCTGGGTTTGCAGGGGCCGCCACGGTTCCGACCGTGCCTTCGGGAGTCTCCGTTCCAACACCGGGGGGGGATGGTTCCACCTTTGGGCTAGTGGTTAACGATGTTATCCGCAATCCTGAAGGCTCCAGGTTCGATTCCTGGGTCGCTCATCGGTTTCTGGTTTCCGGTTTACCAAAAATATCAATACCAGTTCCCCTGTTCCTCAGTTCCCGTGTTGCTGTAGCCTAGGCGTCGGCATAAGGTGTTGCTTTGATGTAATACCTTTTTAAAAAAAACAAAAAAAAAAACAGGTGCGGAGGCCCTGGAAATCGATGCCGGCACGGCGTATTGCCAAAAGTTGGCCTGCGCGCATGACAGACTGAAAGACAGCCGAGTCCGGAGGCTTATGGGTTGATGCGCGGCTGCAAGATGAACCCCTTACGCTTCCCGCGGGGGGAGGGGGCTGGCGGAGGAGTCCCTCCGCCAGCCCTCCCCATTCCCTGTGCACTTGCCTCCCCATCTGACTTCTGGCTCCGCCCCCTTCTTTTTTCCTCCCTCCCCCTATTCGTCTCCTCTGCCTCTCCCCCCCTTCATTCTTCCTCCCACTCCCTGTTCTTCTCCTCTGCCTCTCGCCCTCTCATCAGCCACCACGCCCGCCTCCCGGTTCTTCCACTCTTCCTATCCCTACCTTCTCCTCCCTCTCTCCTCTCCCCAATCTGGTCCGTCTCCCCCTCTCTCTGCTCTGTTTGCTCGTCCCACGCCCCCCGGTCTTCACCTCCCACAAACCCCCCACGCTCCTTCCCACTCTCCCACGCCTCCCTGCTTTCGCTGCCCTCTTCTCTCCCCCGTGCTCCCCGCTCATCCTGCCTGTTTCTCACTCCCTTCACTGTTCTTATTGGCCCCCCGCATCTCCCTGTCTTAACCTCTCCCTCCAATCCCTGCCTGTCCCCTCCCCTGCATCTCCCTGTCTTTCTCTCTCCACCCCATACCTGCCTGCCCCTTCCCGCCCTGCCTGCACCACCATCCTTTCGTGTCTGCCATTCCCCCCCTCCCTCTCCCTGCCTTGGCCCACTCAACCGCTTGTTCCCCTTTCCCTTCCCCCCTCCCCTCTTGCGTGCCCGCCCCCCCCCCCCCCCAGTGCCCCCCCCTCCCTCCCCTTCCGCACAGGTATTCTTTCGTCATCCCTTGCTTCTACGTCTCCCTCTCCCCTCGAGTCCTTTTCAGCTTTCTTCCAGTCGTTCCCTTATCGTTCCATCGTCCCACGTGCCTCGAGTTTCCTGACTTCCATTCCCTCGTGTCCGTGTCCTATTCGTCTTCCTTCTCCTCAAGTCCCGTTTCCGCAGTCCAATTCCTTAAGTCCTGTTGCTCTTGAGTGCTCTCCGATGGATGGCTTGCGTGTCCCTGTGTTTCAGGTCCGCCACGGCTCCGGCGTCTTCGGGAGTCTCCGTTCCAACACCAGGGTCTCTTGTTTCCTCTTTGTTTCCTTGTGTTGCTGTCGCTTAGGTGTCGGCATGGCTGCGTTGCTTGAGTGTAACGTTGGCCTCTGAAAAAAAAAAAAAAAAAAAAAAAAAATAAAACCCGCACAATAGACGTCGCATCCATGCTGAGGCCGGAAACCGCCCCCGGCTGCGTAGCGACCCAGAGCGGCCCAGGCTTGGCGACTTCCGACGCGTACAGTGCTGCCCACGTTTTTTTTTTTTTTTTTTTTAAATGAATTACACCAAAGCAACTCATCATCCCGACGCCTGGGCTACAGCAACACGGGAAAAGAGGACAAAGGAAAATGGTATTGGTATTTTTGGTCATCCGGAAACCAGAAACCGGTGAGGGACCCAGGAATCGAACCTGGGACCTCCAGCTTCGCAGATAACATCGTTAACCACTAGGCCGGAAGCGAACCATCGGGCGGGTGTGAGTTGAAGCCGGACAGCTGCCAGATGGCCTTCGCCCGCATGGCCGTCGCGTGCGAATCGAGGTCGGGCAGGCCAATGCCCCCCATGCCCCGGGGCAAGTGGGACACATTTTTTTTTTTTTTTAAAGGTATTACATCAAAGCAACACCTTATGCCGACGCCTAGGCTACAGCAACACAGCAGCGCACGGGAAGAGGCACCCCGCGTTTGGAGTGACCTCCTCCGCACGCGCAGAGGCTGCAACGTAGCGGTTTGTGACCTGTTGCATGGCCTGAAGCAGGGCACGTACGGTCATGGTGAAACCCGCCTTTTTTTTTTTTTTTTTTCAGAGGCCAACGTTACACTCAAGCAACGCAGCCATGCCGACACCTATTTTTTTTTTTTTTTTTTTTAAAGGTATAACATCAAAGCAACACCTTATGCCGACGCCTAGGCTACAGCAACACGGGGACCAAGGAACAAGGAAACTGGTATTGGTATTTTTGGTAAACCGGAAACCAGAAACCGGTGAGCGACCCAGGAATCGAACCTGGAGCCTTCAGGATTGCAGATAACATCGTTACCCACTAGCCCAAAGGTGGAACCATCCCCCCCCGTGCCTCGAGTTTCCTGTCTTCCATTCCCTCGGGTCCGTGTCCTTCGCCTTCCTTATCCTCGAGTCTCGTTCCTACAAGTCCAAGTTCATTTATTCCTGTCGGCTCTGGTTTTCCCTTTGCCCCTCCCCCCAGGATCTGTCTTTCCCCCTCTGGGCTACACTCCCCCCCACCACCTGCGTCGCCGCCGCCACGTCCCATAGTCCCTTGGATATTGCCGCTTACACCCCGAGGCCCCTAAGCCCTTTTGGGATCCCTGGCCCTTTGGCCCCCCTAGTGCCGCCCGCGCTCCCTCCTCGCACCGCCTCTGACCCTTAGCCCCAGCGGCCTCTAGGCCCCTGCTCCCCCAACCCCTCTCTCCGCCGCTGCATCCTTTTGGTTTTTGGTGTGCACGCACGCACGCACGCACGCACGCACGCACGCACGCACGCACGCACGCACGCACGCACGCACGCACGCACGCACGCACGCACGCACGCACGCACGCACGCACGAACACGCACAGGCACAAACGTTTGCCTGAGCACGCATCGGCACGCATGCACGCCCACTAGAATGCACGCCATCCTTTGAGTCTAGCGCTGCCGGTGCCTCCTCTAGCTGCTCCCTGTCTTTCCCGGAGCCTTCCGACTCGTAGTTTTCACCTGCCCCTCCCAGTGGCCGCCCTAGAGACTCACAAGGGGCCCTGAGCCCCCCCCTCCCCCGGGGCCTCTGGTTTTCTCTGCCCGCTTCCCTTTTAGCCCTCTGGCAACTCCAGCCACTGGACCCGCCCACCCCAGCACCCTTAGTACCACCGCTTTCCACGCGCACTCGCACCCCTTTTCTCTGCCCTGAAGCGGCGCCAGCTCAAGCGGCTCCGACCAGACGGGGGTCGTCCTCCGCTGCCACCCCAAACCGTGCCGCTCTGACCCCCTCCTGGCCTCCTCTGGCCTGCCGACTCACCGACCCCCTGAGCCCCCGACCCCTAGGTAGGTCCCTGACCTGCCGGACTGCTGACCCCCCCACGCCCCCAATTCCCGATCCACCAGCCCAAAGCCCCTCCCGTCCGCACTTCCACCCCGGCCTCGCCTTCCCTGTTTTCTTACTTTTCTTCTAAGTTTGTCCTGCCCGTATAGGAGCTGGCTTGCCGCCGCCCGGCCCCGACGACTCGCGGCCCGGGTTGTCGGTGCCTCGGGGGGGGATGGTTCCACCTTTGGGCTAGTGGTTAACGATGTTATCTGCAATCCTAAAGGCTCCAGGTTCGATTCCTGGGTCGCTCACCGGTTTCTGGTTTCCGGTTTACCAAAAATACCAATACCAGTTTCCTTCTTCCTTGGTCCCCGTGTTGCTGTAGCCTAGGCGTCGGCATAAGGTGTTGCTTTGATGTAATACCTTTAAAAAAAAAAAAAAAAAAAGCCTGTGCGGGTGGTTTGAACTTAGAAGGAGGGGACGAAGGCGGCGACTCAGAGCCCCGGCGGCATTTCCGGCCGTTGCGGTTTAGAGGCAGTTTGATCGGGAGTTTGACGGTTGTGTGGGGGACCGGTAGGTCAGCCCTAGGGTAGTCGACTCCTACGGCATGCTCGTTCGGAGCGCGCTGTGGGCGGGTGACCACTCTTTGGTCGCCCGTGTAGTCGACCATGGCCAACGCCTCGGTGGTGGGACGGTTGACAACGTCCACGCGCGCACGTCGGTCTTTTGCCTGATGGTGGGGGACGCAGCCGGCAGGCCGCACCAGGACAGCCTTCACGCGGCACTAATGACCGACCTGACCACCAGATTTGGTGTCGGGAAGGACCACCCACCTGCATGCACCATCCGCAAGAGCGGGCTCATCGTGATTGAGCTCCAGCTGAACCAGATGACCGCATCGTATGGCTCCCTCTACCGTTACCTGACCAGCAGAGGGCGTACCCAGTAGAGTGGCGTAACGGCATCTGGCAGGTGGCTGTTAAGCGCGCTGAGCACCCGCTCCCCAACACTGCCATCCAGATCCTGGTGCAGAATGTGCCTGCTGCCCTCTCCACTCACGAGCTTGCGGCGGCCCTCCTCTCGATGGCTGGCTACGCACCAGTGACCCCACTAATGGGCACGGCGCCGGCTGACGTGGTGCGCTTCAACAGCGACCCCGATGCCGTCGTCGTGCTGCGCATGCGGCTCGGTCGGGACAAGGCTACCAACCAGCCAGACGGTGGAAAAATCGTGGTGTGGGTAACCCCGCCGGCGTCGGACCCTTGGCTGCGCCGCCTCCCGGCTGCGCTCTACGTGCCGGGCATCACAACCTCACCGGTGCTAGTGCTCCTAAAAGACGACCCGCTCGTGCGAGCTTCTGTGCTCACCCCCGCGGTCCACTACTCGCCAGGGCACCCTTCTCTGGCGGCTGTGCCCGCCGTCGCGGCTGCCGCCATCTGGGGCGGCTCGGCCGCGCTGCCGGGGACCACGCTGCCAAACGGGGTCATGCTTCCCGCCCACCTCGACCTTGACATCGACGTGGTCGCACGCGCGTCCGAAGGGCCCGCCCGTCGCTCACCGGTTTCTGGTTTCCGGTTTACCAAAAATACCAATACCAGTTTCTCTGTTCCTCAGTTCCCGTGTTGCTGTAGCCTAGGCGTCGGCATAAGGTGTTGCTTTGATGTAATACCTTTAAAAAAAAAAAAAAAAAAAAGCCCCTGGCTCCACTTCTGCTGACGCTGGCTCTCCGGCTGCGGGAGCAGCGGCGGGGGTCGTGCCGCCTTGGCTAAACGCCCCTTCCGGCTCGGCCGAGGCTCCCCCGCTCGCCGCTGCCCCCGAGGATGGCCGCGCGCACGTGGGACCCGTTTCTGCCACTGCCACTGAGGTGCCAACCCCCCCGGAGCTGGGGTCTTGCTCTATTTGCCGGGAGCCTCTCTCCGACGTCGACAACCTAGTCAGCACCAGCTGCAACCACGTGTTCCATCTCTGCTGCCTTGACAAATGGCTCGCTGGTCACAACACGTGCCCCAATTGCCGCACCACCATCCCCGCTCTTCCCCGGGCATCCGTTGACTAACCGGGGTCGGGTGGCCTCTTGCGGGAGGGGTGGGCCGGCGTCCTCGATGGGTTCTATGAGTCGGACGAGGAAGGCATCGCTGGCAACACGTCGAGGTTTGCCGACGCTGGCCGCTCTGCGGGTGCTGGTGTCACCGAGGGCGGTGCGGCCGCCGTGCTAGCTGGTGGTGCCGACTCCGCTGGTTGCAGTGGCGCTGATGCAGGTCCTGCTGTCGCTGCCCTCCCCGTAGCTGACAACGGCATCGGTGCACACACTGCTGGCAGTGCTGGTGCCACGGCCAGCGGTTGCCACATCGCGCACTCTGCAGGTGTTGGCCGCGTGGCTGGCGGTGCCAACGAGGTGCACACGGACACCTCCATGCGTATGCCATAAGGGGGCAGCGATGTGCTTGCCACCGGAGGGACCGCAGGGGGCCACGAGGTGCACTCTGCAGGCACAAGCGTCATGGGTGCTGCCGTGCGTTCTGGGTCTGCTGCCCCGCCGACAGCCAGCTCTTCCGCCCCCATGGCTGTTGCGGGGTCACCACCCACTGACTCATCCCCTGGTGATGACGGCGGGGACAGTGGTGGCTCTCTAGGACCCCGCGTCGGGACTCTGGCTGCTTCCGGCCGTGCGGACAGGGCCGGCTCCTGGCGGGCATCACCGAGCCGTGACGATGAGGCCGTCGCCCTCGCGCGCGCTGCTGCGAGCCGTGCTCGGGGCGGGCGGAGCACACCTGTCAACCCCCTTGCAATCCGTATTTCGAGTCGCAGCGCTTACATGCTCCGGAACCGCTCTGCCCTCAGCCCGCCGGGCAGCTGGCTAAACTTCCCCGGCATGAACGGCCGCGCGCACGCCGGTGCGATGGCAATGGAAGTCGACCTGCCCGTTGTCACTGCTGCCGCGCCTTTGGTGCCTCCACCGTACCCAGGCAGTCAGCACCGGCGGATCTTGGCAAGGGCCTCGGGGCGCACGCTGGCACCTCCCGGGGCCCGGTTGGCACCCAGACTCTGCCTTTGCAGGTCAACTCCACCTTCGGGCAGCCAACCCTAGGGACATCGGCCGCGCTCACCCCGCCCACTGGTGCACGTGCTGCCGGGCGTGGTGCATCGGCAGCCGCCACGTCGCTACCACCGCGGCCCACCATCTTCGGGCAGCCGATCCCGGACCAACCGGCATCGCGCTCCCCAGCGGTCGACCCGCGCACGCGGTACCAGTTTGGGTCAGGGGTGTCTGCCCATGCCACTCCCGACAGGTGGTTCGACTCAAACCCCGTCTTCTACCACGATCAGGTTCACGGCGACTACTGCGAGCATGACCGTGGCCCCGCCTTCCGCCACCACCCGCAGCGAGGCCGCAGGTCATATGACGACGACGAAGACGACTCTCTCCCAGCGCGCTACGGCCCCCACGGCATGTGGGCTGGTCCCCAGCGCAGGGCGCCATGAGTACGCCCGGTGCGCCCACCGGCCGCCGCCTCTCAGTCATCATGCTCAACGTACGGGGGCTCACTGGTGCTAAGCTGGTGCAGGTCACGGCCTGGCTGCGCGAGCAGCAGGCGGACGTGGGCATCTTGACTGAGACGCAAACCGCCGCAGATCCACAAGATTTGTTGCGGCGGCAGCCCGGTGCGAGCGCCTTTTGGCCTGGCGCGCGGTTCTTCCACACGCCGGGTGCCGGTTCCACCGGCGGGGTGGTGATGGTCCTCAGTCCGGACTGCCCCCTCACTCAGCCCACTAGGCATTATTCCCCCCTCGACACGTCGGGGCGCATCCTCTGGGGGGCATTGGCCTGCCCGACCTCGATTCGCACGCGACGGCCATGCGGGCGAAGGCCATCTGGCAGCTGTTCGGCTTCAACTCACACCCGTGGGCAGCACTGTACGCGTCGGAAGTCGCCAAGCCTGCTGCTGCCGTCCCCCATCTCCCGCCTGGGCCACTCTGGGTCGCTACGCAGCCGGGGGCGGTTTCCGGCCTCAGCATGGATGCGACGTCTATTGTGCTGGAAGGCGTCAAGGCGTTCATGCAGCTGCGCATCACGCGCATCATGCCTCCGGACTCGCTGCCTTTTGAGTCTGTCATGCGCGAGGCCACTTTTGGCAACGACGCCGTGCCGGGCATCGATTTCCAGGGCCTCCGCACCGATGCGGCGCTGCGGTGGAGGCGCCTCTGCGACGTGCGTGATGCATGGTGCCAGCGCGCCGCCCTGTCAGCGGCCGCTCTCTCTGACCTTGATCTCATCATCGCGGCATTGCGTGCCGCGTGGCGCATCAATGTGCAATGCAGCGCTGCGCCGACTGCCCCCTGGTCGCGTGTTGGCACGGACGCGGCAACAGGCTGGGCAATCATACGCGGTGCTGACCCGATGGCGCCAGAGGATGCAGGCTCGGCAGCAGTGCGCCGATGGTTGGTTTGGCCGTCTTGTAGGCTGCACCCGCTGCCGGGAGGCGCGGGGCGGCCTGGTCAGGCGGCGATGGTCGTCATCCGCCCAAAGGCGCGTCAGCGCTGGCTCCGTGCTGACTACAACTTCTACGCGGCCGAAATGGTCAAGGTTGACCCCGACGATCGCCGCGCTGTCGCTGAGCCATGGCTGGGGGGTGTGTGGGACACCATGCAGCTTGACCCGTGTGCCTGGGGCATCCCGGCCGTCGCAAGGATCGGCCAAGATACCGTCTCTCTCCTCGAAATGACCGTTCGTGCTGCGCGGCTGCGCCTGCGCTACACCACGGCAGCCAGCAAGGACATGGGCTTCGGCTCCAACGTTTTTGGGGTCCGAACAGACGGAGCGATCTCCCCCCCAGCGTGGCGCCTCCCGAGCGAGGCTGGCATCAGCGCGGGCGCCCTCCGCGACCGCGCAACGATCCCTACCCGGCAGCTCGATCGCCACGGGCTTGTTGGGCGTGACGAGCGCTGTTGCCGCACGCTAGAGGTGGTCAAGAACGGTTTCCCGCCAGAGGACGTTGACAACCCCGTGACGTGGGTGCGCGGGGTCCAGTCAGGTGCCGGCCCCTCCGCGCCTCGGCAGCCCAACCGCCTGCAGGTGCGTCGCTCCGAGGGGGAGGCTGCTGCTAAAGACCAGCCTCTACCGGGCGGGGCGCCGATCAGCGACCCCGACCTACCAGAGGGGTTTGCTCAGGTCTGGACCCGCCTCCTCGACCCGACCATCCATCGGCCCTTTGTAATCACCGCTTGGCGCATCCTCCACTGCTGCCTTGGCTGCAACGCCTTCATCGCGGTCAAGCTCCTCGACCCGGACACCGCGCCGGCTGATGCGGACGGTAACCCAGACGTGTCAACTGCGTGTTGCGGTCACCCGTTCTGTGCCTCTCTCACCGAACCGCCTTTCGAGACCCTCGCTCACACGTTTCTCGACTGCCCGGCGGCACGACCAGCCATGCAATGGCTTTGTGACACTTGGGCGGCGCTGACGGGTGGCGCGCCGCCGCCGCTCACCGCCGCCGTTATGCTTGCCGATGACATGTCCGGGTGGAGTTGCGCGCCCGTGGCGAAAGCTAAGAAGAAGGAGCTGCGCGCGTGGACGCGCCTCCGTGTCACGGTCATCGGCGCCATCTGGCGTGTGCGCTGTGACCGCCAGGCGAGTGGGCTGTTGGGGGACAGCCTTGCCCTTCGCGCCGTCCGCCTGGCCCTCGACTCTGTCACCGGTGCCATCCGGCGGGATTGGCAGCGTACCGAGGAGAACATCACCATGGTGGATGATGGCTTCTTCTGCGTGGACTGGTGGCGTGGCTTTGACGCAGAGCGTGACAAGGACTGGTTCTGCAGCCAATGGGCGACACCGCCGCTCCTTTGCGCGCTGCTTGCTGCGCCCGGTGCCACTACAGGCGACACAACGTACACCCTCGACGTCCGCGTGGGCGTCGTGGGGCAGGTCCCGCTGCCGGCGTGAAAGGTTCCCTGCTGTGCGTACGCCATTGCTTGCCTGATCTCCACGTGTCTGCTTACTTTGGTGCCCCAGAGACCACCACTGTTCCGTCAGGCAGCCCCTCACTCCCCCTGCTGTCCTCCCTTCCACCCGCTGCTTTTCTCTCTGCCCCTTCCCCCCCTTTTTCTGTGGTAGAGAGTCCAGCCACTCGGCCGTGTCTCATGTTCTGCCGCGTTGCTGCCTTTTTGTCCTTTTTAGTTTCTTCTGCTTTGCCTCCTATTCCCCCCACCTGCCCTCTGGCTTGAGCCTGAAGGCGGGTGGGGGGGGAGGGGGAGGACTGGTGGAGGCATGGCGCTCCTCCACCAGCCCTCTCCCTGTCCCCCCATCAAAAGAAAAAAAGAAAAAAAAAACTCTCTTGCTTTGGCATCAGGTTAGACACCGGATTGAGTTTGCTGCTTTCCCAGTTAGGCGTGCTTTTTAGTCCTCTCTGTGCCCCTCCTTTCATTCCTGCCCATCTGCCCTCTGGCTCAAGCCGGTGGGCAGGTGGGGGGGGTGGGGGGCTGGCAGAGGAGTCCCTCCGCCAGTCCTAACCATTCCCTGTGCACCTGCCTCCCCATCTGCCTTCCAGCTCCGCCCCCTTCCCCTTTCCTCCCTCTCCCTATTCGTCTCCTCTGCCTCTCGCCCCCTTCATTCTTCCTCCCTCTCCCTGTTCTTCTCCTCTGACTCTCGCCCTCTCCTCAGCCACCATGCCCGCCTCCCGGTTCTTCCACTTTTACTATCCCTACCCCCTCGTCCCTCTCTCCTTTCCCCACTCTGGTCCGTCTCCCCCTCTCACTGCTCTGTTTGCTCGTCCCACGCTCCCCGGTCTTCACCTCCCACCCCCCCACCTTCTCTCTCACGCCTCCCTCCCATGTTTTGAGTTTGCTGCTTTCCAGGTTAGGCGTGCTTTTTAGTCCTCTCTGTGCCCCTCCTTTCATCCCCCCCACCTGCCCTCTGGCTCATGCCGGTGGGCAGGTGGGGGGGGAGGGGGCTGGCGGAGGAGTCCCTCCGCCAGCCCTCCCCATTCCCTGTGCACCTGCCTCCCCATCTGACTTCTGGCTCCGCCCCCTTCTTTTTTCCTCCCTCCCCCTATTCGTCTCCTCTGCCTCTCCCCCCCTTCATTCTTCCTCCCACTCCCTGTTCTTCTCCTCTGCCTCTCGCCCTCTCCTCAGCCACCACGCCCGCCTCCCGGTTCTTCCACTCTTCCTATCCCTACCCCCTCCTCCCTCTCTCCTCTCCCCCTCTGGTCCGTCTCCCCCTCTCTCTGCTCTGTTTGCTCGTCCCACGCTCCCCGGTCTTCACCTCCCACAAACCCCCCACGCTCCTTCCCACTCTCCCACGCCTCCCTGCTTTCCCTGCCCTCTTCCCTCCCCCGTGCTCCCCGCTCATCCTGCCTGTTTCTCACTCCCTTCACTGTTCTTATTGGCCCCCCGCATCTCCCTGTCTTAACCTCTCCCTCCAATCCCTGCCTGTCCCCTCCCCTGCATCTCCCTGTCTTTCTCTCTCCACCCCAAACCTGCCTGCCCCTTCCCGCCCTGCCTGCACCACCATCCTTTCGTGTCTGCCATTCCCCCCTTCCCTCTCCCTGCCTGCCCACTCCCTGCTTGTTCCCCCTCCCTTCCCTCCCTCCCCTCCTTGCGTGCCCCGCCCCGGCCCCCCCCCCCCCGGTTTGCCCCCCCCCCCTCCCTCCCCCTCCGCACAGGTATTCTTTCGTCATCCTTTGCTTCTACGTCTCCCTCTCGCCTCGAGTCCTTTTCAGCTTTCTTCCAGTCGTTCCCTCATCGTTCCATTGTCCCACGTGCCTCGGGTTTCCTGACTTCCATTCCCACGTGTCCGTGTCCTTCGTCTTCCTTATCCTCAAGTCCCGTTCCAAGAATCCCAAGATCCTTTAGTCCTGCCGGCTCTGGTGCTCTAGATGGATTGGCTTGCGTGTCCCTATGTTTTCGGAGGCCGCCACGGCTCCGGCCGTGCCTTCGGGAGTCTCCGTTCCAACACCAGGGTCTCTTGTTTCCTCTTCGTTTCCTGTGTTGCTGTCGCTTAGGTGTCGGCATGGCAACGTTGCTTGAGTGTAACGTTGGCCTCTGAAAAAAAAAAAAAAAAAAAGTCTCCGTTCAAACATCTGGGTCTCTTGTTTTCTCTTTGTTTCCTGTTTTTTTTTTTTTTTTTTTAAAAGGTATTACATCAAAGCAACACCTTATGCTGACGCCTAGGCTACAGCAACACGGGGACCAAGGAACAAGGAAAACTGGTATTATATCTGGTATTATACCAAAAATACCAATACCAGTTTCCTTGTTCCTTGGTCCCCGTGTTGCTGTAGCCTAGGCGTCGGCATAAGGTGTTGCTTTGATGTAATACCTTTTTTTTTTTTTTTTAAATCTCCCCCCCATTCGTCTCTGCCCTTTCCCGACCTGCCAGCACCACCATCCCTGCTTGTCTGCCATGCCCCCCCTCCCTCTCCCTGACTGCCCACTCTCTGCTTGTTCTCTTCCCTGCCATCCCGCCCCTTCCTGCGTGCCCCGCTCCCGCCCCCCCCCCGTGTTTTTTTTTGCGTTTGCTTTGATGTAATACATTTAAAAAAAATAAAAAATAAATCCCAAAGGCACGGCCGGAGCCGTGGCGGCCCCTGAAAACACAGGGACACGCAGGCCATCTAGACCACCAGAGCCGACAGGACTAAAGGAACTTGGACTTGGAGGAACGGGACTCGAGGCTAAGGATTTTTTTTTTTTTTTCAGAGGCCAACGTTACACTCAAGCAACGCAGCCATGCCGACACCTAAGCGACAGCAACACAGGAAACAAAGAGGAAACAAGAGACCCTGGTGTTGGAACGGAGACTCCCGAAGGCACGGCCGGAGCCATGGCGGCCCCTGGAAACACAGGGACACGCAAGCCAATCCATCTAGAGCACCAGAGCCGACAGGACTAAAGGAAACTTGGACTCGGGGGAACGGGACTTGAGGATATGGAAGATGAAGGACACGGACACAAGGGATTGGAAGTCAGGAAACTCGAGGCACGTGGGACGATGGAACGATGAGGGAACGACTGGAAGAAGACTGGAAGAAGACTCGAGGGGAGAGGGAGACGAAGCAAAGGATGACGAAAGAATACCTGTGCGGAGGGGAGGGAGGGGGGGGGGGCACGGTGCGGGGGGGGCGGGGGGGGCGGAGGCACGACAAGAGAGGGAGGGAAGGGAAGGGGAACAAGCAGGGAGTGGGCAGGCAGGGAGAGGGAAGGGGGAATGGCAGACAAGAAGGGATGGTGGTGCAGGCAGGGCGGGAAGGGGCAGGCAGGTATGGGGTGGAGAGAGAAAGACAGGGAGATGCAGGGGAGGAGACAGGCAGGGATGGGAGGGAGAGGTAAAGACAGGGAGATGCGGGGGGCCAATAAGAACAGTGAAGGGAGTGAGAAACAGGCAGGATGAGCGGTGAGCACGGGGGAGAGAAGAGGGCAGGGAAAGCAGGGAGGCGTGGGAGAGTGGGAAGGAGCGTGGGGGGTTTGTGGGAGGTGAAGACCGGGGAGCGTGGGACGAGCAAACAGAGCAGAGAGAGGGGGAGACGGACCAGATTGGGGAGAGGAGAGAGGGAGGAGGGGGAAGGGATAGGAAGAGTGGAAGAACCAGGAGGCGGGCGTGGTGGCTGAGGAGAGGGCGAGAGGCAGAGGAGAAGAACAGGGAGTGGGAGGAAGAATGAAGGGGGGGAGAGGCAGATTTTTTTTTATTTTTTTTTCATTTTTTTTTTTTTTTTTTTTTTTTTTTTTTTTGAAGGGGGTGCGAGAAGGCGAGCAGATACGAATAGTGACGAGGGAAGGAAAAGGGAAAGGGGCGGAGCTGGAAGCAGATGGGGAGGCATTTTTTTTTTTTTTTTTTTTAAAGGTATTTACATCAAAGCAACACCTTATGCCGACGCCTGGGCTACAGCAAGACGGGGACCAAGGAACAAGGAAACTGGTATTGGTATGTTTGGTAAACCGGAAACCAGAAACCGGTGAGCGATCCAGGAATCGAACCTGGAGCCTTTAGGATTGCAGATAACATCGTTAACCACTAGCCCAAAGGTGGAACCATCCCCCCCCAAAAGGCAGGTGCACAGGGAATGGTTAGGACTGGCGGAGGGACTCCTCTGCCAGCCCCCCCCCCACCCCACCTGCCCACCGGCTTGAGCCAGAGGGCAGAGCCAGAGGGCAGAGCCAGAGGCCCCGTGCCCCCCCCTCCCTCCCCTTCCGCAAAAAAAAAAAAGCACAGGTATTTTTTCGTCATCATTTGCTTCTACGTGTCCCTCTCCCCTCGAGTCCTTTCCAGCTTTCTTCCAGTTGTTCCCTCATCGTTCCATCATTTCACGTGCCTCGAGTTTCCTGACTTCCATTCCCTCGTGTCCGTGTCCTCCGTCTTCCTTATCCTCAAGTCCCGTTCCCCCAATCCCAAGTTCCTTTAGTCCTGTCGGCTCTGGTGCTCTAGACGGATTGGCTTGCGAGTCCCTGTGTTTTCAGGGGCCGCCACGGCTCCGGCCGTGCTTTCGGGAGTCTCCGTTCCAACACCAGGGTCTCTTGTTTCCTCTTTGCTTCCTGTGTTGCTGTCGCTTAGGTGTCGGCATGGCTGCGTTGCTTGAGTGTAACGTTGGGCTCTGAAAAAAAAAAAAAAATCCCCCTCATCTACCTGTCCACCTTTGCGCTAGTGGTTAACGATGTTATCTGCAATCCTAAAGGCTCCAGGTTCGATTCCTGGGCCGCTCACCGGTTTCTGGTTTCCGGTTTACCAAAAATACCAATACCAGTTTCCTTGTTCCTTGGTCCCCGTGTTGCTGTAGCCTAGGCGTCGGCATAAGGTGTTGCTTTGATGTAATACCTTTTTTTTTTTTTTTTAAATCTCCCCCCCATTCGTCCCTGCCCTTTCCCGACCTGCCAGCACCACCATCCCTGCTTGTCTGCCATGCCCCCCCTCCCTCTCCCTGACTGCCCACTCTCTGCTTGTTCTCTTCCCTGCCCTCCCGCCCCTTCCTGCGTGCCCCGCTCCCGCCCCCCCCCCCGTTTTTTTTTTTTTTTTTTTCAGAGGCCAACGTTACACTCAAGCAACGCAGCCATGCCGACACCTATGCGACAGCAACACAGGAAACGAAGAGGAAACAAGAGACCCTGGTGTTGGAACGGAGACTCCCGAAGGCACGGCCGGAGCCGTGGCGGCCCCTGAAAACACAGGGACACGCAAGCCAATCCATCTAGAGCACCAGAGCCGACAGGACTAAAAGGACTTGGACTCGGGGAAACGGGACTTGAGGATAAGGAAGACGAAGGACACGGACACGAGGGAATGGAAGTCAGGAAACTCGAGGCACGTGGGACAAGGGAACGATGAGGGAACGACTGGAAGAAAGCTGAAAAGGACTCGAGGGGAGAGGGAGACGTAGAAGCAAAGGATGACGAAGAATACCTGTGCGGCAGGCCCATGGGAGGCGCAGGGGGGCACGGTGGTGGGCGGGCGGGGCGGGGCACGCAAGGAGGGGAGGGAGGGCAGGGAGAGGGAACAAGCAGGGAGTGGGCAGGCAGGGAGAGGGAAGGGGGGAATGGCAGACAAGAAGGGATGCTGGTGCAGGCAGGGCGGAAAGGGGCAGGCAGGGATGGGGGGGGAGAGAAAGACAGGGAGATGCCGGGGAGGGGGCAGGCAGGGATGGGAGGGAGAGGTAAGGACAGGGAGATGCGGGGGGCCAATAAGAACAGTGAAGGGAGTGAGAAACAGGCAGGCTGAGCGGGGAGCACGGGGGAGAGAAGAGGGCAGGGAAAGCAGGGAGGCGTGGGAGAGTGGGAAGGAGCGTGGGGGGTTTGTGGGAGGTGAAGACCGGGGAGCGTGGGACGAGCAAACAGAGCAGAGAGAGGGGGAGACGGACCAGATTGGGGAGAGGAGAGAGGGAGGAGGGGGTAGGGATAGGAAGAGTGGAAGAACCAGGAGGCGGGCGTGGTGGCTGAGGATAGGGCGAGAGGCAGAGGAGAAGAACAGGGAGTGGGAGGAAGAATGAAGGGGGTGAGAGGAAGATTTTTTTTTTTTTTTTTTTTTTTTATTTTTTTTTTTTTTTTTTTTTTTTTTTTTTTTTTTTTTTTTTTTTGAAGGGGGCGAGAGGCAGAGCAGACGAATAGGGAGAGGGAGGAAAAGGGAAGGGGGCGGAGCTGGAAGGCAGATGGGGAGGCAGTTTTTTTTTTTTTTTTTTAAAGGTATTACATCAAAGCAACACCTTATGCCGACGCCAAGGCTACAGCAACACGGGAACTGAGGAACAGGGAAACTGGTATTGTTATTTTTGGTAAACCGGAAACCAGAAACCGGTGAGCGACCCAGGAATCGAACCTGGAGCCTTTAGGATTGCAGATAACATCGTTAACCACTAGCCCAAAGGTGGAACCATCCCCCCCCAAAAGGAAGGTGCACAGGGAATGGTTAGGACTGGCGGAGGGACTCCTCTGCCAGCCCCCCCCCCCCCCCACCTGCCCACCGGCTTGAGCCAGAGGGCAGAGCCAGAGGGCAGAGCCAGAGGCCCCGTGCCCCCCCCTCCCTCCCCTTCCGCTAAAAAAAAAAAGCACAGGTATTTTTTCGTCATCATTTGCTTCTACGTGTCCCTCTCCCCTCGAGTCCTTTCCAGCTTTCTTCCAGTTGTTCCCTCATCGTTCCATCATTTCACGTGCCTCGAGTTTCCTGACTTCCATTCCCTCGTGTCCGTGTCCTCCGTCTTCCTTATCCTCAAGTCCCGTTCCAAGAATCCCAAGATCCTTTAGTCCTGCCGGCTCTGGTGCTCTAGATGGATTGGCTTGCGTGTCCCTATGTTTTCGGAGGCCGCCACGGCTCCGGCCGTGCCTTCGGGAGTCTCCGTTCCAACATCTGGGGCTCTTGTTTCCTCTTTGTTTCCTGTGTTGCTGTCGCTTAGGTGTCGGCATGGCTGCGTTGCTTGAGTGTAACGTTGGCCTCTGAAAAAAAAAAAAAAAAAAAGTCTCCGTTCAAACATCTGGGTCTCTTGTTTTCTCTTTGTTTCCTGTTTTTTTTTTTTTTTTTTTAAAAGGTATTACATCAAAGCAACATCTTATGCTGACGCCTAGGCTACAGCAACACGGGGACCAAGGAACAAGGAAAACTAGTATTGGTATTTTTGGTAAACCGGAAACCAGAAACCTGTGTTGCTGTCGCTTAGGTGTCGGCATGGCTGCGTTGCTTGAGTGTAACGTTGGGCTCTGAAAAAAAAATCCCCCGCATCTCCCTGTCTTTCTCTCTCCCCCCCATTCGTCCCTGCCCTTTCCCGACCTGCCAGCACCACCATCCCTGCTTGTCTGCCATGACCCCCCTCCCTCTCCCTGACTGCCCACTCTCTGCTTGTTCTCTTCCCTGCCCCCCCGCCCCTTCCTGCGTGCCCCGCTCCCGCCCCCCCCCCCGTTTTTTTTTTCATTTTTTTTTCAGAGGCCAACGTTACACTCAAGCAACGCAGCCATGCCGACACCTAAGCGACAGCAACACAGGAAACGAAGAGGAAACAAGAGACCCTGGTGTTGGAACGGAGACTCCCGAAGGCACGGCCGGAGCCGTGGCGGACCCTGAAAAACAGGGACACGCAAGCCAATCCATCTAGAGCACCAGAGCCGACAGGACTACAGGAACTTTGACTCGGGGGAACGGGACTTGAGGAGAAGGAAGACGAAGGACACGGACACGAGGGAATGGAAGTCAGGAAACTCGAGGCACGTGGGACGATGGAACGATGAGGGAACGACTGGAAGAAAGCTGAAAAGGACTCGAGGGGAGAGGGAGACGAAGCAAAGGATGACGAAAGAATACCTGTGCGGAGGGGGAGAGGGGGGGGGGGCACGGGGGGGGGGGCGTGGGCGGGCAGCAAGGGGAGGGAGGGAAGGGAAGGGGAACAAGCAGGGAGTGGGCAGGCAGGGAGAGGGAAGGGGGAATGGCAGACAAGAAAGGATGGTGGTGCAGGCAGGGCGGGAAGGGGCAGGCAGGTATGGGGTGGAGAGAGAAAGACAGGGAGATGCAGGGGAGGGGACAGGCAGGGATGGGAGGGAGAGGTTAAGACAGGGAGATGCCGGGGGCCAATAAGAACAGTGAAGGGAGTGAGAAACAGGCAGGATGAGCGGGGAGCACGGGGGAGAGAAGAGGTCAGGGAAAGCAGGGAGGCGTGGGAGAGTGGGAAGGAGCGTGGGGGGTTTGTGGGAGGTGAAGACGGGGAGCGTGGGACGAGCAAACAGAGCAGAGAGAGGGGGAGACGGACCAGATTGGGGAGAGGAGAGAGGGAGGAGGGGGTAGGGATAGGAAGAGTGGAAGAACCAGGAGGCGGGCGTGGTGGCTGAGGAGAGGGCGAGAGGCAGAGGAGAAGAACAGGGAGTGGGAGGAAGAATGAAGGGGGTGAGAGGCAGATTTTTTTTTATTTTTTTTTCATTTTAATTTTTTTTATTTTTTTTATTTTTTTTTTTGAACGGGGCGAGAGGCAGAGGAGACGAATAGGGAGAGGGAGGAAAAGGGAAGGGGGCGGAGCTGGAAGGCAGATGGGGAGGCAGTTTTTTTTGTTTTTTTTTAAAGGTATTACATCAAAGCAACACCTTATGCCGACGCCTAGGCTACAGCAACACGGGAACTGAGGAACAGGGAAACTGGTATTGATATTTTTGGTAAACCGGAAACCAGAAACCGGTGAGAGACCCAGGAATCGAACCTGGAGCCTTCAGGATCGTGGATAACATCGTTAACCACTAGCCCAAAGGTGGAACCATCCCCCCCCATGGGGAGAGAGAAAGACAGGGTTTTTTTTTTTTTTTTTTTTTTAAAGGTATTACATCAAAGCAACACCCTATTCCGACGCCTGGGCTACAGCAACACGGGGACCAAGGAACAAGGAAACTGGTATTGGTATTTTTGGTAAACCGGAAACCAGAAACCGGTGAGCGACCCAAGAATCGAACCTGGAGCCTTTAGGATTGCAGATAACATCGTTAACCACTAGCCCAAAGGTGGAACCATTTCCCCACGTGCCTCGAGTTTCCCGACTTCCATTCCCTCGTGTCCGTGTCCTCCGTCTTCCTTATCCTCAAGTCCCGTTCCCCCAATCCCAAGTTCCTTTAGTCCTGTCGGCTCTGGTGCTCTAGACGGATTGGCTTGCGAGTCCTTGTGTTTTCAGGGGCCGCCACGGCTCCGGCCGTGCTTTCGGGAGTCTCCGTTCCAACACCAGGGTCTCTTGTTTCCCCTTTGTTTCCTGTGTTGCTGTCGCTTAGGTGTCGGCATGGCTGCATTGCTTGAGTGTAACGTTGGGCTCTGAAAAAAAAAAATATATCCCCCGCATCTACCTGTCCACCTTTGCGCTAGTGGTTAACGATGTTATCTGCAATCCTAAAGGCTCCAGGTACGATTCCTGGGCCGCTCACCGGTTTCTGGTTTCCGGTTTACCAAAAATACCAATACCAGTTTCCCTGTTCCTTGGTCCCCGTGTTGCTGTAGCCTAGGCGTCGGCATAAGGTGTTGCTTTGATGTAATACCTTTTTTTTTTTTTTTTTAATCTCCCCCCCATTCGTCCCTGCCCTTTCCCGACCTGCCAGCACCACCATCCCTGCTTGTCTGCCATGCCCCCCCTCCCTCTCCCTGACTGCCCACTCTCTGCTTGTTCTCCCTGCCCTCCCGCCCCTTCCTGCGTGCCCCGCTCCCGCCCCCCCCCCCGTTTTTTTTTTTTTTTT
>VFSX01001097.1:0-13052 GCA_016618255.1 Chlamydomonas sp. UWO 241 | reverse complement strand
CCCCCTCCCTCCCCTTCCGCACAGGTTATCTGAAATCCTAAAGGCTCCAGGCTCGATTCCTGGGTCGCTCACCGGTTTCTGGTTTCCGGTTTACCAAAAATGCCAATACCGGTTTCCTTGTTCCTTGGTCCCCGTGTTGCTGTAGCCTAGGCGTCGGCATAAGGTGTTGCTTTGATGTAATACCTTTAAAAAAAAAAAAAAAAAAAAGTTTTGCTTCGATGTAATACCTTTTAAAAAAAAAAAAAAAACGTTCCATAGTTCCACGTGCCTCGAGTTTCCTGACTTCCATTCCCTCGTGTCCGTGTCCTTCGTCTTCCTTCTCCTCAAGTCCCGTTCCCCCGAGTCAAAGTTCCTGTAGTCCTGTCGGCTCTGGTGCTCAAGATGGATTGGCCTGCGTGTCCCTGTGTTTGCAGGGGCCGCCACGGTTCCGGCCGTGCCTTCGGGAGTCTCCGTTTCAACACCAGGGTCTCGTGTTTCCTCTTTGTTTCCTGTGTTGCTGTCGCTTAGGTGTCGGCATGGCTGTGTTGCTTGAGTGTAACGTTGGACTAAGAAAAAAAAAAAAAAAGGGTCTCTTGTTTCCTCGTTGTTCCTGTGTTGCTGTCGCTTAGGTGTCGGCATGGCTGCGTTGCTTGAGTGTAACGTTGGCCTCTGAAAAAAAATAAAAAAAATCCTTCTCCTCAAGTCCCGTTCCCCCGAGTCAAAGTTCCTGTAGTCCTGTCGGCTCTGGTGCTCTAGATGGATTGGCTTGCGTGTCCCTGTGTTTGCAGGGGCCGCCACGGTTCCGGCCGTGCCTTCGGGAGTCTCCGCTCCAACACCAGGGTCTCTTGTTTCCTCTTTGTTTCCTGTGTTGCTGTCGCTTAGGTGTCGGCATGGCTGCGTTGCTTGAGTGTAACGTTGGCTTCTGAAAAAAAACAAAAAAAAAACGCCCCCCACCCCGTGCCCCCCCCTCCCTCCTCGGTTTTGGGGGGGATGGTTCCACCTTTGGGCTAGTGGTTAACGATGTTATCTGCCATCCTAAAGGCTCCAGGTTCGATTCCTGGGTCGCTCACCGGTTTCTGGTTTCCGGTTTACGAAAAATACCAATACCAGTTTCCTTGTTCCTTTGTCCCCGTGTTGCTGTAGCCTAGGCGTCGGCATAAGGTGTTGCTTTGATGTAATACCTTTAAAAAAAAAAAAAAAAGGTATTCTGTCGTTTGCTTCTACGTCTCCCTCTCCCCTCGAGTCGTTTTCAGCTTTCTTCAAGTCGTTCCCTGCACAGGAGAGAGGGAGGAGGGGGTAGGGATAGGAAGAGTGGAAGAACCGGGAGGCGGGCGTTTTTTTTTTTTTTTTTTTCAGAGGCCAACGTTACACTCAAGCAACGCAGCCATGCCGACACCTAAGCGACAGGAACACAGGAAACAAGAGGAAACAAGAGACCCTGGTGTTGGAACGGAGACTCCCGAAGGCACGGCCGGAACCGTGGCGGCCCCTGCAAACACAGGGACACGCAAGCCAATCCATCTGGAGCACCAGAGCCGACAGGACTACAGTGGTGGCTGAGAAGAGAGCGAGAGGCAATGGAGAAGAACAGGGAGACGTAGAAGCAAACGACAGAATACCTTTTTTTTTATTTTTTTTTAAAGGTATTTCATCAAAGCAACACCTTATGCCGACGCCTAGGCTACAGCAACACGGGGACCAAGGAACAAGGAAACTGGTATTGGTATTTTTGGTAAACCGGAAACCAGAAACCGGTGAGCGACCCAGGAATCGAACCTGGAGCCTTCAGGATTGGTGTAGCGCAGGCGCAGCCGCGCAGCACGAACGGTCATTTCGAGGAGAGAGACGGTGTTTTGGCCGATCCCCGCGACGGCCGGGATGCCCTAGGCACACTTTTTTTTTTCACGGGTCAAGCTGCATGGTGTCCCACACACCCTAGCCTAGGCGTCGGCATAAGGTGTTAATTTGATGTAATACCTTTTAAAAAAAAAAAAAAAAATCCATGTCTTTCTCTCTCCCGCCCATCCCTGCCTTTTCCTGCCTGTCCCTGCCTGTCCCTGCCTGTCCCTGCCTGTCCCTTTTTTTTTTTTTTAAAGGTATAACATCAAAGCAACACCTTATGCCGACGCCTATTTTTTTATTTTTTTTTTCAGAGGCCAACGTTACACTCAAGCAACGCAGCCATGCCGACACCTAAGCGACAGCAACACAGGAAACGAAGAGGAAACAAGAGACGCTGGTGTTGGAACGGAGACTCCCGAAGGCACGGCCGGAGCCGTGGCGGACCCTGAAAACACAGGGACACGCAACCAATCCATCGAGAGCACCAGAGCCGACAGGACTAAAGGAACTTGGACTCGTGGAAACGGGACTTGAGGATAAGGAAGACGAAGGACACGGACACGAGGGAATGGAAGTCAGAAAACTCGAGGCACGTGGGACAATGGAACGATGAGGGAACGACTGGAAGAAAGCTGAAAAGGACTCGAGGGGAGAGGGAGACGTAGAAGCAAAGGATGACGAAAGAATAACTGTGCGGAGGGGGAGGGAGGGGGGGGGCCGGGGGGGGGCGGGGGCTGGCACGCAAGGAGGGAGGGAGGGAATTTTTTTTTTATTTTTTTTAAAGGTATTACATCAAAGCAACACCTTATGCCGACGCTGGGCTACAGCAACACGAGGGAAAGGGGAACAAGCAGGGAGTGGGCAGGCAAGGGAGAGGGAAGGGGAATGGCAGACACGAAGGTGGTGTGAGGGCAGGGCGGGAAGGGGCAGGTAGGTATGGGGTGGAGAGAGAAAGACAGGGAGATGCAGGGGAGGGGACAGGCAGGGATGGGAGGGAGGGGTTAAGACAGGGAGATGCGGGGGGCCAATAAGAACAGTGAAGGGAGTGTGAAACAGGCAGGATGAGCGGGGAGCACGGGGGAGAGAAGAGGGCAGGGAAAGCAGGGAGGCGTGGGAGAGAGGGAAGAAGCGTGGGGGGGTGGTGGGAGGTGAAGACCGGGGAGCGTGGGACGAGCAAACAGAGCAGAGAGAGGGGGAGACGGACCAGATTGGGGAGAGGAGAGAGGGAGGAGGGGGTAGGGATAGGAAGAGTTGAAGAACCGGGAGGCGGGCGTGGTGGCTGAGGAGAGGGCGAGAGGCAGAGGAGAAGAACAGGGAGTGGGAGGAAGATGCAGGGGGCAAGAGGCAGAGGAGACGAATAGGGAGAGGGAGGAAAAGGGAAGGGGGCGGAGCTGGAAGGCAGATGGGGAGGCAGGTGCACAGGGATTGGAGAGGACTGGCGGAGGGACTCCTCCGCCAGCCCCCTCCCCCCCCACCTGGCCACCGGCTTGAGCCAGAGGGCAGGTGGGGGGGATGAAAGGAGGGGCACAGAGAGGACTAAAAAGCACGCCTAACTGGGAAAGCAGCAAACTCAATCCGGTGTCTAACCTAATGTCAAAGCAAGAGAGTTTTTTATTCTAGGCTACAGCCTAGGCTACAGCAACACGGGGGGACCAAGGAACAAGGAAACTGGTATTGGTATTTTTGGTAAACCGGAAACCAGAAACCGGTGAGCGACCCAGGAAAGGAACCTGGAGCCTTTAGGATTGCAGATAACATCGTTAACCACTAGCCCAAAGGTGGAACCATCCCTGCCTGTCCCTGCCTGTCCTTGTCTTTCTCTCCCCCCCATCCCTGCCTGCCCCTTTCCGCCCTGCCTGCACCACCATCCCTTCTTGTCTGCCATTCCCCCCTTCCCTCTCCCTGCCTGCCCACTCCCTGCTTGTTCCCCTTCCCCTCCCTCCCTCCCCTCCTTGCGTGCCCCGCCCCCATTCCAACTTTGGGCTAGTTGTTAACGATGTTATCTGCAATCCTAAAGGCTCCAGGTTCGATTCCTGGGTCGCTCACCGGTTTCTGGTTTCCGGTTTACCAAAAATACCAATACCAGTTTCCTTTTTCCTTGGTCCCCGTGTTGCTGTAGCCTAGGCGTCGGCATAAGGTGTTGCTTTGATGAAATACCTTTAAAAAAAAAAAAAAAAAAAAGTTTTGCTTCGATGTAATACCTTTTAAAAAAAAAAAAAAAACGTTCCATAGTTCCACGTGCCTCGAGTTTCCTGACTTCCATTCCCTCGTGTCCGTGTCCTTCGTCTTCCTTCTCCTCAAGTCCCGTTCCCCCGAGTCAAAGTTCCTGTAGTCCTGTCGGCTCTGGTGCTCTACATGGATTGGCTTGCGTGTCCCTGTGTTTGCAGTGGCCGCCACGGTTCCGGCCGTGCCTTCGGGAGTCTCCGTTCCAACACCAGGGTCTCTTGTTTCCTCTTTGTTTCCTGTTTTTTTTTTTCCTGTGTTGCTGTCGCTTAGGTGTCGGCATGGCTTTTTTTTTTTTTTTTTAAAAGGTATTACATCAAAGCAACACCTTATGCCGACGCCTAGGCTACAGCAACACGGGAACTGAGGAACAGAGAAACTGGTATTGGTATTTTTGGTAAACCGGAAACCAGAAACAGGTGAGCGACCCAGGAATCGAACCTGGAGCCTTTAGGATTGCAGATAACATCGTTAACCACTAGCCCAAAGGTGTCGCTTAGGTGTCGGCATGGCTGCGTTGCTTGAGTGTAACGTTGGCTTCTGAAAAAAAACAAAAAAAAACGCCCCCCACCCCGTGCCCCCCCCTCCCTCCTCGGTTTTGGGGGGGATGGTTCCACCTTTGGGCTAGTGGTAAACGATGTTATCTGCAATCCTAAAGGCTCCAGGTTCGATTCCTGGGTCGCTCACCGGTTTCTGGTTTCCGGTTTACCAAAAAATACCAATACCAGTTTCCTCTGTTCCTCAGTTCCCGTGTTGCTGTAGCCTAGGCGTCGGCATAAGGTGTTGCTTTGATGTAATACCTTTTAAAAAAAAAAAAAAAAAAAAATCGGTTGCTGGTTTCCGGTCTACCAAAAATACCAATACAAGTTTCCCTGTTTCTCAGTTTCCGTGTTGTTGTAGCCTAGAGGCGTCGGCATGATGTGTTGCTTTGATGTAATACATTAAAAAAATAAAAAATAAGCCCTCTCCGCACAAGTTATCTTTCGTCATCCTTTGCTTCTACGTCTCCCTCTCCGGTCGAGTCCTTTTCAGCTTTCTTCAAGTCGTAACCTCATCGTTCCATCATCCCACGTGTCTCGAGTTCCCTGACTTCCATTCCCTCGTGTTCGTGTCCTTCATCTTCCTTATCCTCAAGTCCCGTTCCCCCGAGTCCAAGTTCCTTTAGTCCTGTCGGCTCTGGTGCTCTAGATGGATTGGCTTGCGTGTCCCTGTGTTTTCAGGGGCCGCCACGGCTCCAGCCGTGCCTTCGGGAGTCTCCGCTCCAACACCAAGGGGGGGGATGGTTCCACCTTTGGGATAGTGGTTAACGATGTCATCTGCAATCCTTAAGGCTCCAGGTTCGATTCCTGGGTCGCTCACCGGTTTCTGGTTTCCGGTTTACCAAAAATACCAATACCAGTTTCCTTGTTCCTTGGTCCCCGTGTTGCTGTAGCCCAGGCGTCGGCATAAGGTGTTGCTTTGATGTAATACCTTTAAAAAAAAATATATATATATATTCTGTCGTTTGCTTCTACGTTTCCCTCTCCCCTCGAGTCGTTTTCAGCTTTCTTCAAGTCGTTCCCTGCACAGGAGAGAGGGAGGAGGGGGTAGGGATAGGAAGAGTGGAAGAACCGGGAGGCGGGCGTTTTTTTTTTTTTTTTTTTTAGAGGCCAACGTTACACTCAAGCAACGCAGCCATGCCGACACCTAAGCGACAGCAACACAGGAAACAAAGAGGAAACAAGAGACCCTGGTGTTGGAACGGAGACTCCCGAAGGCACGGCCGGAACCGTGGCGGCCCCTGCAAACACAGGGACACGCAAGCCAATCCATCTAGAGCACCAGAGCCGACAGGACTACAGTGGTGGCTGAGAAGAGAGCGAGAGGCAATGGAGAAGAACAGGGAGACGTAGAAGCAAACGACAGAATACCTTTTTTTTTATTTTTTTTTAAAGGTATTTCATCAAAGCAACACCTTATGCCGACGCCTAGGCTACAGCAACACGGGAACTGAGGAACAAGGAAACTGGTATTGATATTTTTGGTAAACCGGAAACCAGAAACCGGTGAGCGACCCAGGAATCGAACCTGGAGCCTTCAGGATTGGTGTAGCGCAGGCGCAGCCGCGCAGCACGAACGGTCATTTCGAGGAGAGAGACGGTGTCTTGGCCGATCCCCGCGACGGCCGGGATGCCCTAGGCACACTTTTTTTTTTCACGGGTCAAGCTGCATGGTGTCCCACACACCCTAGCCTAGGCGTCGGCATAAGGTGTCAATTTGATGTAATACCTTTTAAAAAAAAAATAAAAAAATATCCATGTCTTTCTCTCTCCCGCCCATCCCTGCCTTTTCCTGCCTGTCCCTGCCTGTCCCTGCCTGTCCCTGCCTGTCCCTTTTTTTTTTTTTTAAATATTACATCAAAGCAACACCTTATGCCGACGCCTATTTTTTTTTTTTTTTTTTTCAGAGGCCAACGTTACACTCAAGCAACGCAGCCATGCCGACACCTAAGCGACAGCAACACAGGAAACGAAGAGGAAACAAGAGACCCTGGTGTTGGAACGGAGACTCCGAAGGCACGGCCGGAGCCGTGGGCGGACCCTGGAAACACAGGGACACGCAAGCCAATCCATCGAGAGCACCAGAGCCGACAGGACTAAAGGAACTTGGACTCGGGGAAACGGGACTTGAGGATAAGGAAGACGAAGGACACGGACACGAGGGAATGGAAGTCGGAAAACTCGAGGCACGTGGGAAATGGAACGATGAGGGAACGACTGGAAGAAAGCTGAAAAGGACTCGAGGGGAGAGGGAGACGTAGAAGCAAAGGATGACGAAAGAATACCTGTGCGGAGGGGGAGGGAGGGGGGGGGGGGCACGGGGGGGGGCGGGGGCGGGGCACGCAAGGAGGGGAGGGAGGGAATTTTTTTTTATTTTTTTTTTAAAGGTATTACATCAAAGCAACACCTTATGCCGACGCCTGGGCTACAGCAACACGGAAGGGAAGGGGAACAAGCAGGGAGTGGGCAGGCAGGGAGAGGGAAGGGGGGAATGGCAGACACGAAAGGATGGTGGTGCAGGCAGGGCGGGAAGGGGCAGGCAGGTATGGGGTGGAGAGAGAAAGACAGGGAGATGCAGGGGAGGGGACAGGCAGGGATGGGAGGGAGAGGTTAAGACAGGGAGATGCGGGGGGCCAATAAGAACAGTGAAGGGAGTGAGAAACAGGCAGGATGAGCGGGGAGCACGGGGGAGAGAAGAGGGCAGGGAAAGCAGGGAGGCGTGGGAGAGTGGGAAGGAGCGTGGGGGGGTGGTGGGAGGTGAAGACCGGGGAGCGTGGGACGAGCAAACAGAGCAGAGAGAGGGGGAGACGGACCAGATTGGGGAGAGGAGAGAGGGAGGAGGGGGTAGGGATAGGAAGAGTGGAAGAACCGGGAGGCGGGCGTGGTGGCTGAGGAGAGGGCGAGAGGCAGAGGAGAAGAACAGGGAGTGGGAGGAAGAATGAAGGGGGGGAGAGGCAGAGGAGACGAATAGGGGGAGGGAGGAAAAAAGAAGGGGGCGGAGCCAGAAGTCAGATGGGGAGGCAGGTGCACAGGGAATGGGGAGGGCTGGCGGAGGGACTCCTCCGCCAGCCCCCTCCCCCCCCACCTGCCCACCGGCTTGAGCCAGAGGGCAGGTGGGGGGGATGAAAGGAGGGGCACAGAGAGGACTAAAAAGCACGCCTAACTGGGAAAGCAGCAAACTCAATCCGGTGTCTAACCTGATGTCAAAGCAAGAGAGTTTTTTATTCTAGGCTACAGCCTAGGCTACAGCAACACGGGGGGACCAAGGAACAAGGAAACTGGTATTGGTATTTTTGGTAAACCGGAAACCAGAAACCGGTGAGCGACCCAGGAATCGAACCTGGAGCCTTTAGGATTGCAGATAACATCGTTAACCACTAGCCCAAAGGTGGAACCATCCCTGCCTGTCCCTGCCTGTCCTTGTCTTTCTCTCCCCCCCATCCCTGCCTGCCCCTTTCCGCCCTGCCTGCACCACCATCCCTTCTTGTCTGCCATTCCCCCCTTTCCTCTCCCTGCCTGCCCACTCCCTGCTTGTTCACTCTCACTGCCCTCCCTCCCCTCCTTGCGTGCCCCGCCTTCGCCCCCCCCCCCCCCGTGCCCCCCTCCCTCCCCTTCCGCACAGGTATTCTTTCGTCATCCCTTGCTTCTACGTCTCCCTCTCCCCTCGAGTCCTTTTCAGCTTTTTTCCAGTCGTTCCCTCACCGTTGTTCACCGTTGTTCCTTGGTCCCCGTGTTGCTGTAGCCTAGGCGTCGGCATAAGGTGTTGCTTTGATGAAATACCTTTTAAAAAAAAAAAAAAAAAAGTGTTGCTTTGATGTAATACCTTTTAAAAAAAAAAAAAAAACGTTCCATCGTTCCACGTGCCTCGAGTTTCCTGACTTCCATTCCCTCGTGTCCGTGTCCTTCGTCTTCCTTCTCCTCAAGTCCCGTTCCCCCGAGTCAAAGTTCCTGTAGTCCTGTCGGCTCTGGTGCTCTAGATGGATTGGCTTGCGTGTCCCTGTGTTTGCAGTGGCCGCCACGGTTCCGGCCGTGCCTTCGGGAGTCTCCGTTCAAACTCCAGGGTCTCGTGTTTCCTCTTTGTTTCCTGTGTTGCTGTCTTTTTTTTTTTTTTTTTTTTAAAGGTATTACATCAAAGCAACACCTTATGCCGACGCCTAGGCTACAGCAACACGGGGACTGAGGAACAGAGAAACTGGTATTGGTATTTTTGGTAAACCGGAAACCAGAAACCGGTGAGCGACCCAGGAATCGAACCTGGAGCCTTTAGGATTGCAGATAACATCGTTAACCACTAGCCCAAAGGTGTCGCTTAGGTGTCGGCATGGCTGCGTTGCTTGAGTGTAACGTTGGCTTCTGAAAAAAAAAACAAAAAAAAACGCCCCCCACCCCGTGCCCCCCCCTCCCTCCTCGGTTTTGGGGGGGATGGTTCCACCTTTGGGCTAGTGGTTAACGATGTTATCTGCAATCCTAAAGGCTCCAGGTTCGATTCCTGGGTCGCTCACCGGTTTCTGGTTTCCGGTTTACCAAAAATACCAATACCAGTTTCCTTGTTCCTTGGTCCCCGTGTTGCTGTAGCCCAGGCGTCGGCATAAGGTGTTGCTTTGATGTAATACCTTTTAAATAAAAAAAAAAAAAAAAATCGGTTGCTGGTTTCCGGTCTACCAAAAATACCAATACAAGTTTCCCTGTTTCTCAGTTTCCGTGTTGTTGTAGCCTAGAGGCGTCGGCATGATGTGTTGCTTTGATGTAATACATTAAAAAAATAAAAAATAATCCCTCTCCGCACAAGTTATCTTTCGTCATCCTTTGCTTCTACGTCTCCCTCTCCGGTCGAGTCCTTTTCAGCTTTCTTCAAGTCGTAACCTCATCGTTCCATCATCCCACGTGTCTCGAGTTCCCTGACTTCCATTCCCTCGTGTTCGTGTCCTTCATCTTCCTTATCCTCAAGTCCCGTTCCCCCGAGTCCAAGTTCCTTTAGTCCTGTCGGCTCTGGTGCTCTAGATGGATTGGCTTGCGTGTCCCTGTGTTTTCAGGGGCCGCCACGGCTCCAGCCGTGCCTTCGGGAGTCTCCGCTCCAACACCAAGGGGGGGGATGGTTCCACCTTTGGGATAGTGGTTAACGATGTTATCTGCAATCCTTAAGGCTCCAGGTTCGATTCCTGGGTCGCTCACCGGTTTCTGGTTTCCGGTTTACCAAAAATACCAATACCAGTTTCCCTGTTCCTCAGTTCCCGTGTTGCTGTAGCCTAGGCGTCGGCATAAGGTGTTGCTTTGATGTAATACCTTTAAAAAAAAACAAAAAAAAACAGGGTCTCTTGTTTCCTCTTTGTTTCCTGTGTTGCTGTCGCTTAGGTGTCGGCATGGCTGCGTTGCTTGAGTGTAACGTTGGCCTCTAAAAAAAAATAAAAAAAATCCGGACTTGCCTTCGGGAGTCTCCGTTCCAACACCAGGGTCTGGTGCTCTAGATGGATTGGCTTGCGTGTCCCTGTGTTTCAGGGGCCGCCACGGCTCCGGCCGTGCCTTCGGGAGTCTCCGCTCCAACACCAGGGTCTCTTGTTTCCTCTTTGTTTCCTGTGTTGCTGTCGCTTAGGTGTCGGCATGGCTGCGTTGCTTGCATGTAACGTTGGCCTCTGAAAGAAAAAGAAAAAAAAACGCCCCCGTTCCCCTCCCCCGTTCCCCCCCCTCCCTCCCCTTCCGCACAGGGGGGGGATGGTTCCACCTTTGGGCTAGTGGTTAACGATGTTATCTGCAATCCTAAAGGCTCCAGGTTCGATTCCTGGGTCGCTCACCGGTTTCTGGTTTCCGGTTTACCAAAAATACCAATACCAGTTTCCTTGTTCCTTGGTCCCCGTGTTGCTGTAGCCTAGGCGTCGGCATAAGGTGTTGCTTTGATGTAATACCTTTATAAAAAAAAAAAAAAAAAGGTATTCTGTCGTTTCCTTCTACGTCTCCCTCTCCCCTCGAGTCGTTTTCAGCTTTCTTCAAGTCGTTCCCTGCAGGCGTCAAGTTCTCCGCACAAGTCGTCGTTTGCTTCTACGTCTCCCTCTCCGGTCGAGTCCTTTTCAGCTTTCTTCAAGTCGTAACCTCATCGTTCCATCATCCCACGTGTCTCGAGTTCCCTGACTTCCATTCCCTCGTGTTCGTGTCCTTCATCTTCCTTATCCTCAAGTCCCGTTCCCCCGAGTCCAAGTTCCTTTAGTCCTGTCGGCTCTGGTGCTCTAGATGGATTGGCTTGCGTGTCCCTGTGTTTTCAGGGGCCGCCACGGCTCCAGCCGTGCCTTCGGGAGTCTCCGCTCCAACACCAAGGGGGGGGATGGTTCCACCTTTGGGATAGTGGTTAACGATGTTATCTGCAATCCTTAAGGCTCCGGGTTCGATTCCTGGGTCGCTCACCGGTTTCTGGTTTCCGGTTTACCAAAAATACCAATACCAGTTTCCCTGTTCTTTGGTCCCCGTGTTGCTGTAGCCTGTAGGCGTCGGCATTTTTTTTTTTTTAAAGGTATTACATCAAAGCAACACCTTATGCCGACGCCTAGGCTACAGCAACACGGGGACCAAGGAACAGGGAAACTGGTATTGGTATTTTTTGGTAAACCGGAAACCAGAAACCGGTGAGCGACCCAGGAATCGAACCTGGAGCCTTTAGGATTGCAGATAACATCGTTAACCACTAGCCCAAAGGTGGAACCATCCCCCCCCAAGGTGTTGCTTTGATGTAATACCTTTAAAAAAAAACAAAAAAAAAACAGGGTCTCTTGTTTCCTCTTTGTTTCCTGTGTTGCTGTCGCTTAGGTGTCGGCATGGCTGCGTTGCTTGAGTGTAACGTTGGCCTCTAAAAAAAAATAAAAAAAATCCGGACTTGCCTTCGGGAGTCTCCGTTCCAACACCAGGCTCTGGTGCTCTAGATGGATTGGCGCACGCACGCACGCACGCACGCACGCACGCACGCACGCACGCACGCACGCACGCACGCACGCACGCACGCACGCACGCACGCACGCACCTACGCACGCACGCACGCACGCACGCACGCACGCACGCACGCACGCACGCACGCACGCACGCACGCACGCACGCACCAACGCACGCACGCACGCACGCACGCACGCACGCACGCACGCACGCACGCACGCTTCTGCACGCGCTGGCACGCACGCTCGCTCGCTCGCGTGCACACGCCTTGTTTTGAAACTAGAACCAGTGGTGGCTCCTGTGAGCGCTCCTTGCCTTTCCCGGAGCCTAGGCACTACTAGTGTCCCTTTCTCTAGGTAGCCAGCACTCCTAGTGGCCCCCCTAGCGTTTCCCCCCTAGCGACTCCCAAGGGGCCCTCCTGGGCACCCCTCCGTAGAGGACTCTTTCTGCGGCCCTCTTTTTCCAGTCTCCACCACCCCCACCGACGCCGTAAACCCCCTTTCACGTGCACCCCACGCACCCTCTCCCCTCCGTCTGTTGTAGCCAGCTGGCAGCTTCGGCCTCTGGTTTTCCCTTTGCCCCTCCCCCCAGGATCTGTCTTTCCCCCTCTGGGCTACACTCCCCCCCACCACCTGCGTCGCCGCCGCCACGTCCCATAGTCCCTTGGATATTGCCGCTTACACCCCGAGGCCCCTAAGCCCTTTTGGGATCCCTGGCCCTTTGGCCCCCCTAGTGCCCCCGCTCTCCCTCCTCGCACCGCCTCTGACCCTTAGCCCCAGCGGCCTCTAGGCCCCTGCTCCCCCAACCCCTCTCTCCGCCGCTGCATCCTTTTGGTTTTTGGTGTGCACGCACGCACGCCCGCCCGCACGCACGAACGCACGCTCGAACACGCACAGGCACAAACGTTTGCCTGAGCACGCATCGGCACGCATGCGCGCCCACTAGAATGCACGCCATCCTTTGAGTCTAGCGCTGCCGGTGCCTCCTCTAGCTGCTCCCTGTCTTTCCCGGAGCCTTCCGACTCGTAGTTTTTTCCTGCCCCTCCCAGTGGCTCACAAGGGGCCCTGAGCCCCCCCCCTCCCCCGGGGCCTCTTTTATCTCTGCCCGCTTCCCTTTTAGCCCTCTGGCAACTCCAGCCACTGGACCCGCCCCCCCCCAGCACCCTTAGTACCACCGCTTTCCACGCGCACTCGCACCCCTTTTCTCTGCCCTGAAGCGGCGCCAGCTCACGCGGCTCCGTCCAGACGGGGGTCGCACTCCGCTGCCACCCCAAACCGTGCCGCTCTGACCCCCTCCTGGCCTCCTCTGGCCTGCCGACTCACAGACCCCCTGAGCCGCCGACCCCTAGGTAGGTCCCTGACCTGCCGGACTGCCGACCCCCCCACGCCCCCAATTCCCGATCCACCAGCCCAAAGCCCCTCCCGTCCGCACTTCCCCCCCGGCCTCGCCTTCCCTGTTTTCTTAATTTTCTTCTAAGTTTGTCCTGCCCGTATAGGAGCCGGCTTGCCGCCGCCCGGCCCCGACGACTCGCGGCCCGGGCTGTCGGTGCCTGTGCGG
>VFSX01000743.1:30000-48051 GCA_016618255.1 Chlamydomonas sp. UWO 241 | reverse complement strand
GCCACTCCACCCGGACATGTCATCGGCAAGCATAACGGCGGCGGTGAGCGGCGGCGGGGCGCCACCCGTCAGCGCCGCCCACGTGTCACAAAGCCATTGCATGGCTGGTCGTGCCGCCGGGCAGTCGAGAAACGTGTGAGCGAGGGTGTCGAAAGGCGGGTTGGTGAGAGAGGCACAGAACGGGTGACCGCAACACGCAGTTGACACGTCTGGGTTACCGTCCGCATCAGCCGGCGCGGTGTCCGGGTCGAGGAGCTTGACCGCGATGAAGGCGTTGCAGCCAAGGCAGCAGTGGAGGATGCGCCAAGCGGTGGGGCCGGCACCTGACTGGACCCCGCGCACCCACGCCACGGGGTTGTCAAGGTCCTCTGGCGGGAAACCGTTCTTGACCACCTCTAGCGTGCGGCACCAGCGCTCGTCACGCCCAACAAGCCCGTGGCGATCGAGCTGCCGAGTAGGGATCGTTGCGCCGTTGCGGAGGGCGCCCGCGCTGATGCCAGCCTCGCTTGGGAGGCGCCACGCTGGGGGGAAGACCGCACCGTCTGTTCGGAACCCAAAAACGTTGGAGCCGAAGCCCATGTCCTCGCTGGCTGCCGTGGTGTAGCGCAGGCGCAGCCGCGCAGCACGAACGGTCATTTCGAGGAGAGAGACGGTATCTTGGCCGATCCCTGCGACGGCCTGGATGCCCCAGGCACACGGGTCAAGCTGCATGGTGTCCCACACACCCACCAGCCATGGCTCAGCGACAGCGCGGCGATCGTCGGGATCAACCTTGACCGTCTCGGCCGCGTAGAAGTTGTAGTCAGCGCGGAGCCAGCGCTGACGCGGCTTTGGGCGGATGACGACCATCGCCGCCTGACCAAGCCGCCCCGCGCCTCCCGGCAGCGGGTGCAGCCTACCAGACGGCCAAACCAACCATCGGCGCACTGCCGCCGAGCCTGCATCCTCTGGCGCCATCGGGTCAGCACCGCGTATGATTGCCCAGCCTGTTGCCGCGTCAGTGCCAACACGCGACCAGGGGGCAGTCGGCGCAGCGCTGCACTGCACATTGATGCACCACGCGGCAGGCAATGCCGCGATGATGAGGTCAAGGTCAGAGAGAGCAGCAGCTGACAGGGCGGCGCGCTGGCGCCATGCATCACGCACGTTGCAGAGGCGCCTCCACCGCCGTGCCGCATCAGTGCGGAGGCCCTGGAAATCGATGCCCGGCACGGCGTCGTTGCCAAAAGTGGCCTCGCGCATGACAGACTCAAAAGACAGCGTGTCCGGAGGCATGATGCGCGTGATGCGCAGCTGCATGAACTCCTTGACGCCTTCCCGCACACTACACGTCGTGTTGCCTATCGTGGCACCAAAAAAAAAAAAAAAAGGGCGCAGCAAGCACTGCGCAAAGGAGCGGCGGTGTCGCCCACTGGCTACAGAACCGGTCCTTTATTTTTTGTTTTTTTTCAGAGGCATCTATGCGTCAAAGCCACGCCATGAGTCCACGCAGAAAAAGCCATCGTCCCACGTGCCTCCCGCCCCCCCACGCTCCCTCCCACCCTCCTACGCCTCCCTGCTTTCCCTGCCCTCTTCTCTTCTCCCCGCTCATCCTGCCTGTTTCTCACTCCCTTCGCTGTTCTTATTGGCCCCCCGCATCTCCCTGTCTTTCTCTCTCCCTCCCATCCCTGCCTGCCCCCTCCCCCGCATCTCCCTGTCTTTCTCTCTCCCCCCATCCCTGCCTGCCCCTACCCTATTCTTTCATCATCCTTTGCTTCTACGTCTCCCTCTCCCCTCGAGTCCTTTTCAGCTTTCTTCCAGTCGTTCCCTCATCGGTCCATCGTCCCACGTGCCTCGAGTTTCCTGACTTCCATTCCCTCGTGTCCTTTTTTTTTTTTAAGGTATTACATCCAAGCAACACCTTATGCCGACGCCTAAGCTACAGCAACACGGGGACCAAAGAACAGGGAACCTGGTATTGGTATTTTTGGTAAACCGGAAACCAGAAAACCGGTGTCCGTGTCCTCCGTCTTCCTTATCCTCAAGTCCTGTTCCCCCGAGCCCAAGTTCCTTTAGTCCTGTCGGCGCTGGTGCTCTAGATGGATTGGCTTGCGTGTCCCTGTGTTTTCAGGGGCCGCCACGGCTCCGGCCTTGCCTTCAGGAGTCTGCGTTCCATCACCAGGGTCTCTTGTTTCTGCTTTGTTTCCTGTGTTGCTGTCGCTTAGGTGTCGGCATGGCTGCGTTGCTTGAGTGTAACGTTGGTCTCTGAAGAAAAACAAAACGTAGACAGCAGCCCGCACCAGGCTGGAGAAATTTCTGTGTAGCGCGGCCACCATGGTGTTTGGAAATAAAATGACTCCTGAATCGAAGTGGGCGCTCGCGCGTCTAAGGGCGCGCCGGGCCAAAGGTATTTTCGCGCGACACTGCCTGCCTCGTGTTGGGTCCCAGGTCCCAGGTCCCAGGTCCCAGGTCCCAAAAATAAAAAATGGTGGTCTTTGGGGCACCAAAGCAAGTAGCTACGAGAAGGTCACGCAAGCAATGGCGTACGCACAGGAGGAAATCTTTCACGCCGGCAGCGGGACCTGCCCCACGACGCCCACGCGTGTTTCCTCTTTGTTCCTGTGTTGCTGTTGCTTTGGGTGTCGGCATGGCTTCGTTGCTTGAGTTTTATTTTTTTAGTGTAACGTTGGCCTCTGAAAAAAAACGCGGACGTCGAGGGTGTACGTCGTGTTGCCTGTAGTGGCACCGGGCGCAGCAAGCACCGCGCAAAGGAGCGGCGGTGTCACCCACTGGCTGCAGAACCGGTCCTTTTTTTTTTCTTTTTTTTTTCAGAGGCACGCTATGCGTCAAAGCCACGCCACGAGTCCACGCAGAAAAAGCCATCGTCCCACGTGCCTCCCCCTCCCACACGCTCCCTCCCACCCTCCCACGCCTCCCTGCTTTCCCTGCCCTCTTCTCTTCTCCCCGCTCATCCTGCCTGTTTCTCACTCCCTTCGCTGTTCTTATTGGCCCCCCGCATCTCCCTGTCTTTCTCTCTCCCTCCCATCCCTGCCTGCCCCCTCCCCCGCATCTCCCTGTCTTTCTCTCTCCACCCATCCCTGCCTGCCCCTTCCCTATTCTTTCGTCATCCTTTGCTTCTACGTCTCCCTCTCCCCTCGAGTCCTTTCAGCTTTCTTCCAGTCGTTCCCTCATCGGTCCATCGTCCCACGTGTCTCGAGTTTCCTGACTTCCATTCCCTCGTGTCATTTTTTTTCTTTTAAGGTATTACATCCAAGCAAGTTAGAGACAAACAAGTTAGAGACAAGGAAGCGGTCCAGGCGTTTCCCCGATGATGTCGACGCCGACCAGTGAGTGAAGGCCATGGCGGCAGGGTTGAGGTCGCGCCAAATGTCGCACAGGTGTGCCGAGCCCATGACGGCCAGCAGCTCTGATGCACCGATGTGCACTCCCCAGCGGTCGACCCACGCACGCGGTACCAGTTTGGGTCGGGGGTGTCTAGCCACGCCACTCCCGACAGGTGGTTTGACTTAAACCCCGTCTTCCACCACGATCAGGTTCACGGCGACTACTGCGAGCACGACCGTGGTCCCGCCCTCCGCCACCACCCGGAGCGAGGCCGCAGGTCATAAGACGACGACGAAGACGACTCTCTCCCAGCGCGCTGCGGCCCCCACGGCATGTGGGCTGGTCCCCAGCGCAGGGCGCCATGAGTACGCCCGGTGCGCCCACCGGCCGCCTCCTCTCGGTCATCATGCTCAACGTACGGGGCCTCACTGGTGCTAAGCTGGTGCAGGTCAAGGCCTGGCTGCGCGAGCAGCAGGCGGACGTGGGCATCTTGAGACGCAAACCGCCGCAGATCCACAAGATTTGTTGCGGCGGCAGCCCGGTGCGAGCGCCTTTTGGCCTGGCGCGCGGTTCTTCCACACGCCGGGTGCCGGTTCCACCGGCGGGGTGGTGATGGTCCTCAGTCCGGACTGCCCCCTCACTCAGCCCACTAGGCATGATGCCCCCCTCGACACGTCGGGGCGCATCCTCCGCGTCGACGCGTTCCTCGATGGATCGCCTTTCCGCCTCATTGGAGTCTACGCCCCGGCACAGCCTGTCCACCGGGGAGTTTTCTTCTCTTCCACCCTGGCTGGATACTTCCCGGTCAATGACCCTACCCCGACTGTTGTGGCTGGCGATTTCAACGTCACCCTGCACCAGGATGACCGCGTCGCCTGCCCGGTGCCAGGGGTGCACATCGGTGCATCAGAGCTGCTGGCCGTCATGGGCTCGGCACAGCTGTGTGACATTTGGCGCGACCTCAACCCTGCCGCCATGGCCTTCACTCACTGGTCGGCGTCGACATCATCGGGGAAACACCTGGACCGCTTCCTTGTCTCTAAGTGCTTCTCACCAGCTCTGACCGCAGCTGCGCTTCAGTGCGACCTCAGACATCCTGCCCCCAGCGCCCATCTCCACCGACCACCTGCCTGTGTCCCTCATGGTGACTTGCATGACGTCAGGCGTGCCGCGTGGCCGGGGCATCTTGGCCTTCCCCCTGCGTTTGCTGAACTCCAAGGAGCCCTCTGCGGCCGTGAGCGCCTTTATCGTGAAGACGGTCCCTCCACTCATGGTGTGCCCGGCGTCTGAGCTCATCGGCGCCTTCGATGCCTGGAAGTCGGCATTCATAGACATGGTTGTTGGTGTTGACAAGCGCCACCGCCGCGACCACCAGGCGCCCGCGCGTGCCGCCGACCACTGCGCGCGCAGCGCCCGAGAGGGCATGCTTGCTGCAGCAGCATCCGGGGGGGACGTCGGTGCGGCTGCCACCATTTTGCTCGCGCAGAAGGACAACGCTGCGGCGGCATGGCGTGCGCTCTCCGCATTGGCATGGGACGTGGCTGCCACCCTCGACCAGAACAAGGGTGAAACCAGCTCGTACTACTTCCACCACCAGCCTGGTGCGGGCTGCTGTCATTACGCGTACAAAGAGCGAATCGGGCATCAAACACGGGGCAGGCGGTGTGGCACGAAAATTCCGGTGGCCTGGTGCGCCCTAAGACGCGCGAGCGCCCACTGCGATTTGGGAGTCATTTTATTTCCAAACACCATGGTGGCTGCGCTACACAGACATTCCTCCAGCCTGGTGCCGGCTGCTGTCATAACATGCATACAGAGCGAATCGGGCATCAAACACGGGGCAGGCAGTGTGGCGCGAAAATTCCTGTGGCCCGGCGCGCCCTAAGACGCGCGAGCGCCCACTGCGATTCGAGAGTCATTTTATTTCCAAACACCATGGTGGCTGCGCTACACATACATTCCTCCAGGCTGGTGCCGGCTGCTGTCATAACATGCATACAGAGCGAATCGGGCATCAAACACGGGGCAGGCAGTGTGGCGCGAAAATTCCTGTGGCCCGGCGCGCCTTAAGACGCGCGAGCGCCCACTGCGATTCGAGAGTCATTTTATTTCCAAACACCATGGTGGCTGCGCTACACAGACATTCCTTCGGCCTGGTGCGGGCTGCTGTCTACGCGCATGGAGAGCGAATCTGGCATCAAACAAGGGGCAGGCAGTGTGGCGCGAAAACTCCTGTGGCCTTGCACGCCCTCAGACGCGCGAGCGCCCACTACGATTTGGGAGTCATTTTAGGACGCGACCAAGGACTCGGAGGCCATGCGAGCAGAGCGGTGGGCGAGGGCGTGGTGGTCCAGAGAGGCCTCAGGGTGAAGGCCCGAGGTGACACGGCACCGTATGCGCCAAAGGAACCCGAGGGTAGCAACCTGAAGGCGGATCCACATGCGTAGGAGCCAAGGGTCGGAGCCGCACCCCGGCCACCGTGCGGTCGGGTCATCAGCCAAAAGGAAAAAGGGTCACGAGGCACCTCCTTGTTTGTGAGCGCACGCCACGTGTCCACGAGCCACGTGATGACGGTCCTGGCTGCCGGGCAGTCGAGGAAGACGTGGGTGAGGTCCTCGACATGGCGCATGCCCGCACAACACGGGAGCGGGCAGAAAGCCGAGCCCGGATCGCCTCCTACTCTGCGCCGGACATGGTGAAGGAAAGCGTTGCACCCAAGGGAGCCGTGCAGGATACGCCAGGCAGTGATGCGGAACGGGCGGTGGATGGACCGGTCATCGATGCGCAGCCGCACTTTCTTGAGGCCCGGGCGGGGCACAAGTCCAGTGGTAGGAGCGGGGGGCTGTGCAGCAGCCCGCTGCTACGTCCGCTGATCCCTCTCAGTGGTGCCTGTGCGCTCCTCTTGCGGCGTGGCAATGTCGAGCCAGGATGGTGGACCAGAGCCGCTGGGGCCCGGGTCGTCGGGGTCGGTGACCCGCATGGCAGCCGAAGCCCGCCAGCGAGCCTCGATGCCTACAAGACCGCTTGCCCCAAGCAATTCATCGTCGACCTTCTCGAGAGGGATTTGGGCCGGATCAGGCGGCGGGGGGGGAGTCTGCCCCTGCTAGGTCCACAGGGCTGGGTAGGCAGCACCGTCTTCGGCGCAGCCGGGCACCCACAGGGGGCCCGCCTTAGCAGTCGCTTTGAGCAGGCAGCGGCGCGCCTCCTTGACCGTCAGGTCGAGGAGGGAGATCCACTCGTCGACCCCCCAGACCCTAGGGACAATGGGGAGCACCGACCAAGCACCCACCAGGAACGCATCTTGGGAGACATCGCGCTCATCGGGGGGGAGGACACGCTGCTCAGCACAGAACGCATAGTCGGCCGCGGAGAACGTGTGTTGAGGCTTGTCACGGGAGACGACAAGGGCAGCAAAGCAGGCGACACGACGTACACCCTCGACGTCCGCGTGGGCGTCGTGGGGCAGGTCCCGCTGCCGGCGTGAAAGGTTTCCTGCTGTACGTACGCCATTGCTTGCCTGACCTTCTCGTGTCTGCTTGCTTTGGTGCCCTAAAGACCACCACTGTTCCGTCAGACCGCCCCTCACTCCCCCTGCTGTCCTCCCCTCCCCCCGCTGCGTTTCTCTCTGCCCCTTCCTCACTTTTTCTGTGGTAGAGAGTCCGGCCACTCGGCCGTGTCTCATGTTCTGCCGCGTCGCTGCCTTATTTTTTCCCTTTTTGGTTTTTTCTGCTTTGACTCCTATTCCCTGCCCACCACCTGCCCTCTGGCTCGAGCCTGAAGGCGGGTGGGGGGAGGACTGGCGGAGGAATGGGGCTCCTCCGCCGGCCCTCTCCCTTTCCCCCTTCAAAAGAAAAAAAAGAAAAAAAACTCTCCCGCTTCAGGTTAGGCACCGGTTTGAGTTTGCTGCTTTCCCAGTTAGGCGTGCTTTTTAGTCCTCTCTGTGCCCCTCCTTTCAGCACCCCCTTCCCTCTTCCTCCCTCTCCCTGTTCTTCTCCTCTGCCTCTCGCTCTCTTCTCAGCCACCACGCCTGCCTCCCGGTTCTTCAACTTTTCCTATCCCTACCCCCTCCTCCCTCTCTCCTCTCCCCACTCTGATCCGTCTCCCCCTCTCTCCGCTCTGTTTGCTCGTCCCACGCACCCCGGTCTTCACCTCCCCCCCCCCCCCCACCCTCTCTCCCACCCTCCCACGCCTCCCTGCTTTCCCTGCCCTCTTCTCTTCTCCCCGTGCTTCCCGCTCATCCTGCCTGTTTCTCACTCCCTTCGCTGTTTTATTGGCCTTCCGCATCTCCCTTTCTCTCTCCCCCCCATCCCTGACTGCCCCTTCCCGCCCGGCCTGCACCACCCTCCCTGCTTGTCTGCCATACCCCCCCTCCCTCTCCCTGCCTGCCCACTCCCTGCTTGTTCCCCTTCCCTGCCCTCCCTCTCCTCCCTGCGTGCCCGCCCCTGCCCCCCCCTCCCTCCCTCTCCGCACAGGTATTATTTCGTCATCCTTTGCTTCTTCGTCTTCCTCTCCCCTCGAGTCCCTTTCAGCTTTCTTCCAGTCGTTCCCTCATCGTTCTCTCGTCCCACGTGCCTCGAGTTTTCCTGAGTTCTATTCCCTTGTGTCTGTGTCCTTCGTCTTTCTAATCCTCAAGTCCCGTTCCCCCGAGTCCAAGTTCCTTTAGTCCTGTCGGCTCTGGTGCTCTAGATGGATTGGCTTGCGTTTCCCTGTGTTTTCAGGGGCCGCCACGGCTCCGGCCGTGCCTTCAGGGAGTCTCCGTTCCAACACCAGGGTCTCTGGTGTCCTCTTTGTTTCCTGTGTTGCTGTCGCTTAGGTGTCGGCATGACTATGTTGCTTGAGTGTAACGTTGGCCTCTGAAAAAAAAATACTTGCTGCGGTGTGTGGGGGTGGTTGCTCGCTGGGGGACCGGAGAGCTTGCCTGGTTGGGCTTTAAGGTTGTCGCGCCGCTTGGTGGATTTGGTTGGTGCGCTTGGAGAGGGGGGGGGGGATCAGCGCGGGGCCGGGCCTGCGGGTCACGCTTTCGCAAAGACATCGGGGCTGAAAAAGTCCCCGGGGCTGAAAAGTCCCACGGGTCGGTTTATCGACCTAGGTGTCCCGTCTGAGTCGGGTTGTTTCGTTGTGGGGTTCTCCTACACGTTTCCCCAACTGCCGGGAGGCTGCCTTCAATGGCATAGGCCACGGAGGCCTGGGGTTCTCCTGTGGTGCTTTATGCGGTCACCTGGGTGGGTTTGGTTTTCTGCCTGCTGGGGTTGCCTCGCCCGGCTGGGGGGCGATAGGCTTTTGCCTTGGCGACGAGCGGGTCGGCTCAGCCGAGCTGTGGCCCCTGTTGCTATTGTCGCCCGCCGTTGTCGCCGCTGCTTGCTTGCTGCTCTTGCTGCTGCCTGCCGCAGGTGTCGCTCGAGTGTGGCGCTCTTCTCTCGGCCTGCTCTGCCGCCGGCGTACGCCGCTGGCGGTTCTTCGGCGTTCGTCCCAGCCTCTTCTGCTTCTGATCCCGATCCTGCTTTGTCAAGCCCTTCCGCGTCTGCTCCTGCTCCAGCTTTGCGGTGGCTGGCGCATCGAGCTGGTTTATAATTTCTCGGGATGACAGGCGTGTCCTTAAGGGAAAGCCCCACAGCAGGTCAGGCGTGAGACGCCTGTTGATGAAAGCCTTTCCGCAGTGACTAGTCTCTGCTGTGCCCGCCTGTCCTTTCTGTCCCCGGTCTTCTGTCCGGGTTTACAGTTTACAGTTTACAGTACGCACCCTCGGGGCGTGGGATTGAGCTGCCTAACGAGGCTAGCTACCATGAAATAGTGGGCGGGTAGGGGGGTCAGCCAGGGGTGGCTCTGTGCTCAAGGTGTCGCCGGGTGGTGACTACAGAGTGGAGTTGCTGCACCATGAGGGTGTGCAACTTTCGGGCGCAACTGAGGGCAGCATCTGCTGCACCCCCAGCTGCTCTAGCGTGTCTATCGTATGCGCCGCGTAGATGATGCCGCTGAAGCCGAGCAGGATGGGGTAAACTTGATGTTGTCGCGCTGGTAGCCTCCCTTCACCAGTCGCTACACTAGCTCCTCGTGTTGTAGCCGCGCCGCCCTCGGCTGGTCGGTCGGCCGCGTGTCTTGGCAGGTCTTGAGCTCTACAATGTTGATGCTGTGGCGTCCCATGTCTGCTTGCGAGTGTCCCTGCGTGTTGCAGAGCATGATGTCTGGCCGCTTGGTGCGCAGCCATCGGGCGTGTTCCTCGGTCCCTTGGTCAGCTTGGGGGGGGAGCATCTCGGCGGGCATATGGTTGAGACCGACGTAGGGCGCCCCGTCGTCTTCGCAGTGCTGTTGGCTCCCTATATCTGCCATGCAGATGTCGCCACCCCTGGTGCCGTTGAAGATTGTGTCCAGCACAACTCTGCCGGCCTTGTTGTGCCTTTCGGTGTACATGCGCTTCATGACGGGTTCTTGGCATCCCGAGGCAATGTGGCCTCCCCTGTCAGTCTGGCGGCACAATGGGCATTTGTATGTGTCGCTGAACTTGCACCGGAGTGCCATTTTGTTGTTCCACAGCTGGCCGTACCGATACTTGAGGACTGTGCGTCGCTGTGCGTAAGTGATTGCTCGCGACGTGAGGTAGGCGTTGCTGATGGTGCCCTCCGTATCTCCCAGGATTTTCTGCCAGAACGTGTAGTACGCGCTGTCGGTGTTTGCTGCTCCGAGGCGGTGGCGCGTGTGCATGTGGTGCGCGATTCCGTTCCCGGCGCTGAGCAAGGGTTTCAGGCCCGGCGGGTGTCTGTTTTGTGTGCCGGCTTCCTGGTCCCCGTGCGGTGCCAGGGTTTCATGGTCGTTTGCGTGTGCCGTGCGATACGGCCACGCAGTGTCGTCTCTCACCGAGCGCAGCCCTTGGGGGGCAGGGACGTCGTGGTTGGTCTGAGAGGCTGCCCATTTGGCACCCATGTCAGCCCAGCTGTTTCCGATGTCGCCTGTGTGGGCGGCCACCTTCAGTAGCTCGATTGGGCCTTGTTGCCTGTCTGCTCTCTTTTCCAGGAGGTCGTAGATGCGTTGAAGTAGGGCTCTGTGGCGGTGGAACGTGAGTTTTGCCGGTTGGTGCACTACGTTGATGATCTGGTCGATGGCCGCTGCGCAATCTGTGACGATTGGGGGTGACTGGTCGAGTTCCCGCGCGTCCGCGATGGCTGCGTGTATTGCCACGAGCTCTGCGTGATTGGCTGTTTCCCCATCAGGGTTGTGTCCTGGGTCGACTGTGCGCACGCGGTGTCTGTCGTGCGGTGTGTACACTGCCGTGCCCAGTTGGATGACGGCCCGGCCGCAAGGCAGCTTTATGCGTCTTCGTGAGGCATCAGTGTAGGTGAGGGCCTCCCACTGGTGCAGGGCTGCGCAAGGAGGAGTCGGGTCGGTTTCCAATCCTACCGGCAAGTCGTTTGCGGTGGTGGGTGGTGCGGCCGTGGGATCCAGCTGCAGCCATTCACGTGCTGCCCGGAAATCCTTTGTCATGCAGAGGATGCCTCCGCCCGCGCCGTTGGCCGCGCGTGCGTCAGGTAGCGCTTTGCCCCAGCACGTGCCTAGATGTTCTGTGTTGCTCCGTTTTCCGGCGTTGACCAACCTTATGCGGCTTTGGTCTGGCGTGGCAGCGCATGCCACCCGGAGCGCTGGGAGGAGTTCCCCGGTTCCGGCTTCTGTCCAGACAGGCCCCGTGCGGCCAGATGGGTTGGAGATTATGAGGATGTCGGTGCGCCAGCCCGTTGCTGTGGTCGGCGTGTCAGTGCTGTCCCATGCCACGTTGGTGGTAGTGGGCAGACCCGCGATCGTGGCGACCGGGGTGCAAAGTTCAGGCAGCAGCTTCAGCAGTTCGTTGTATGTGTTCCCACCTTTGTCGCTCACTTGCCTTGGCAGGATCAGGGTTGTGGCCACAGCCACGTCGCTTTGCATCGCAGACATGAGGGCCCAGCGGACCGCCCGCCTCTGTGCGGCCGCTGTCAGTGGTGGGAAGGCGACTGATGTGCCTACCCATGGCACTGAGGACGGGTCAATTCGGGCCCCGAACGCCGCATCGATCGGGTTGGTGCTCCAAGGAGAAGAAGGTGAGTGGGTGGCCGTGTGCTGTGAGGGGTGTTGCGTATCTCTCCTGAGTCACCTGTAGGTGTTGGTTGAGCACGCGCATGATGCGGCCGTCCACGGCTTGGGGCGCGAGGGCCCGTTGCGATTTAGGGGCATGTCGGTGCGTGAGCGTGACCGCTCTGAAAAGGTCGACCATGCGGCTGGCAAGTCGTGTTCCCGGTTGGGGGTCGCTCCGCTGTGTTGTGTGTGCATCTGGCGCATGGTTTCCAGGCGGGCCAGGGAGGTCATGCCCACGCACGAGCCGTCGCGTGCGAACACACAAGCCAGTGTGCTGCGGTGGGTGGTTGGGCGGGGAGGTAGAGGGTCTTCGGCGCGTCGCGTCGGGGGCCGCTGCCACAGCTCAACATCCATAGTTTGCACTCAACAGTTTTCTCCCGGTGGGACGACGAGCCCAGGGCGCGTGGGCCTGGTTCCAGCAATGATTTTCGAGCGAACCGGCTTGCTGTGTGTGCTGATCCACTTTCCCCCTGCGTCCGCCCACATGCCTTGGCGCTCACTGTTCGTGAGGTCCTTGTCGAGTGCGTCTGCACTTTGGCGTGCAGGGGCCTGGTCTTTGTAGACCGTGTTCCACTCCTTGATTGCTGCTGCCATACCGGGGTCCACGGAGGGGTTTCCTTCCGTTTCCCAAGCGTCTTCCCAGAAGGCGCGCACCATAGGAGCGTCCGGGGGTGGGGTTGTGTTGGTGGGGTCGCTGCAAGCCGGGCATTGCCACTGGTCTGTTTCGTCTTCAGAGGGGGCGTGGTAGTGTGTGCAGTGTTTGATGCATGACGTGTGGTACGTCTTGTCACATCCGTCGCACACTGGCATGTCGGTGTGTCTTCCGTCATGTGTTTTGCTGGCAGCGCGCCAGCAGATCTCGCGCGTGCACTCCTCGTCCAGGATTGTAGCGTTCGGCGGCATGGGTTCCGCCCTCTCGATTAAATGGCCCGCCTTCTTGTAAAGGCCGAGGGCCCAGGCTTCGATGGTGTTGGGGAGCCACTGTACGAGGTATTGGGACTGTTTGATGCGTGTGGTGCCGTGTTGTTCCTCTGTGACCACTTGCCATCCTCGCAGTGACTCTGGGTGGTAGGCGTCTCTGTGCAGCGCCTCTGTGAGTGCGCCAGCCCGTGCGTGTTCTGTGCTGTATGTGTTTTGGCGAGTGAGTTTGGTAAACACGCTTGCTGCGGTTTGCTGCTTGTAGTCGTGGCCGAATGTGGCGGGTGCCTTTGGGATTCTTCTCTGGATCTGTGGCGGGAGCTTGCGGATGGGCTGGGCCCGACTGGGTCCTCGGCCTTGATGGCCCCCATCCTGGTGAGCTGTGTCCGGGCCTCGGCCTTGGCTTGTCTCTCTGTATCTCTGTCGGGTTAGGGTTTCGTGGAATACGTTCCTTCCTAAAAAACAAGTGGGGAGCGAATCGGGCTCCAAACACGGGGCAGGCAGTGTGTGAGGCGAAAATTCACGTGGCCCGGCGCGCCCTCAGACGCGCGAGTGCCCACTGCGATTTGGGAGTCATTTTATTTCCAAACACCATGGTGGCTGCGCTACACAGACATTCCTCCAGCCTGGTGCGGGCTGCTATCATTACGCGTATAAAGAGCGAATCGGGCACCAAACACGGGGCAGGCAGTGTAGCGCAAACATTCCGGTGGCCCGGCGCGCCCTTAGACGCGCGAGCGCCCACTGCGCTTCGGGAGTCATTTTTTTCCAAAGATCATGGTGGCCCCGCTACACAGGAATTTCTCCAGCCTGGTGCGGGACGCTGTCTACGTGCGTGGTGAGCAAATCGGGCAACAAACACGGGGCAGGCAGTTCTGTGTGAAAATTCCTGTTGCCCGGCGCGCCCTCAGACGTTCGAGCGCCCACTACGATTCGGGAGTCATTTTTTTTCCAAACACCATGATGGCCGCGCTACACAGAAATTTCTCCGGCCTGGGGCGGGCCGCTGTCTGTACGCGTGTGGAGAGACTCAAGCAACGCAGCCATGCCGATACCTAAAGCGACAGCAACACAGGAACAAAGCAGAAACAAGAGACCCTGGTGGCGGAACGGAGACTCCAGAAGGCACGGCCGGAGCCGTGGCGGCCCCTGAAAACACAAGGACACCCAAGCCGATTCATCTAGAGCACTAGAGTCGACAGGACTAAAGGAACTTGGACTTGGAAACACAGGGCAGTGTGGCGCGAAATTTCGTGTGGCCGGGCGCCCAGACGTGCTTACGTCCACTGCGATTCGGGAGATTTTGTATTTCCAAACACCATGGTGGCTGCGCTACACAGAAATTTCTCCAGCCCGGCGCAAGTCGCTGTTTTCACACGTGCATCGCGAGTCTGGCGCCCAATATGGGGATGGCAACGTTACGAGAACATCCCAAGGCACTACCTGAGCCCGGCGCGATCTGCACACGGCTTGTATGTTGTGGCAGAGCCGCTGCAAAAAATAAATACTGCGGCACCATCACTGATTCTGAGGTCACGCACCCCGTCACTTCACTTATTTCCGTGGTACGCGCTGGTAAACAGACTGCTCCAGTGGTTTTCATGTTGCATGCAGCCGACACAAGAAAATTCAAGCTGCCACTGATGCCGGTCGGTTTGTTTGAGTCTGTTTACAAATCTTGAGGAGTGCTAAAATAATGATGTTCTTAATTGATGAATTGATTGCTTTCTCCTTTGATTACTCTACTCTTGACTTGGAAATCCTACCATTTATAAATAAAATGGTCGCTTGCGCATCCATGAGAAAAACGCCAGGAAACCAAACTAAAAAGCAATGCACATCTGAATGCCTGTTATGTCAAACAGTTCACAACACTCCCTGTTCTTCCAACTACTGCTAGCTACTACAATCATCGGCATGACAGGCTGAGCCGCGACGAGCATGTGGCTGGTTGGCGCTCTACTTTTCACTGTTTTCCGAATGTAGCTCATGTGGCGGACCCTGCTTCTCCGCATGTGCCATGTCGCCTGTCTTGGTCGTGGAGTCTTGCTGTGACTGCGACTCTGACACAGTGTACGGACGTGACCCTTGCTGTGACGACATGGCCACCAAGTGGTCTGTCAATGAAAGCGGTCCCCCGTCAGCGCCCACAGCATCGGTGTCCACCCTGAACAGAGGCGTGGCGCCGTCAGGGGGGCTGCTGTCACTCACAGTAGGTCTTGTGTCAAGAGAGGCCTCCTTGCGCATCGCCACACCCGACGGCATCGCTGCTGACTCCACATGCAATGTTGCTGCTGCCTCCGCGTCTGCCCTTGCAGGTTCGCGCGATGCCGCTGCAGACTCGGCATCGGTGTCTATTTGCCCTCGGCAGGCTGCCTTATGTGCAGAGTCGCGAGATGCTGCCGCGTCCACCTCAGCAGGGTCGCATGATGCGCCTGCCTCCGCCGCCCCAGCGCCTGCGCCTGAAGGGTCGCGTGTCGAGAGCTGTGTGTCGGGTGCAAGCAGCGGCGTTGTGACTGGCACCTGCGGCTCTGGGACCACTTGTGATTTGCTCCTGAACATGTCCGTGATAAACGTGGTGGTCCGCTGGAGTAGGCGCCTGCTTGCGTTGCCAGCCCCTGTCCCTTCATCATCCTCTCCCGGTGCAAACTTGGCGAAAATTCCGCTCTTGTCGGGCTTGGCAACGATGGCCGGCGACGGCCGCAGCCCCTCTGTGATCTCATGCAGCATCGGCATGAGGCGACGCCGCACGAGGAAGCCCTGGATGGACGCCTTGACGTGCAGCGCGGCGTAGAAGTCAGCGACGCTGTACTTGGGCGGCAGCTCGTCCTTGGGCAGGCGCGCGACCATGCGATTGTGGATCGTGAACTCCTCCTCTGCAGGCAGGTTTTGTCCGGCCACGCGCCCCGCGAGCGCATGCAACGTCTCCATGAAGTGGATGCTCTGCACGCCGCCTGACGCGCGGACCGGGATGTTAATGTCCTGCACGATCGCCTGCACGCGCAACGACACGTTGCCAGCCCCTTTGACTCCCACAGGCGGCCCGACCGCCTGCAGCAGCGAGGTGAGCGTCGCGACGGGGATGTACGACGAGCCCTTTGGGTCGAGGTCCTCCCATGTCTCCAAGAAGTCCTGGATGTGCTGCTGCTTGACCTTCATGTTGTCAATACGCGCGTGCGTCTCGATGTTTTCCAGGATGATGCCGATCACGAGCTGCACCATGAGGTACACCACCACCATCATGTAAGTGACAAAGTAGAACGCAGCGAGGACGGGCGCGGGGCTGCACTCGTTGAGGATTGCCCAGTCGGGGATCGAGTCGAGTGTGTCGGCGTCGGAGACAGGGTCGAGGTACGTGCCAGCCCACCACGTTGTGACTGTGCCATCAGTCGCAGTCACGTCGACGGTCGCATCGACGAGCATGCAGTCCTCCTTCTGCATGCAGTCCCACATGAGCGCGTTCCAGTTCTCGATCGTGGTCATGCGGAAGAGCAGAAGCATCGACGTGGGGAAGTCGCGGAAGTTGGCCATGAAGATGATGCTCTCCTGCAGCTTGATGTTGCCAAACAGGTTCATGCCGATGATCGCCTGCACGGACACAAACGCGCACATGTGTCAATGTGTTTGTGTGTTGTGTCTAGGTGCGTGTGTTCATGCATGCGTGTGTGTGTGTGTGTGCGTGTGCGTGTGTGTGCGTGTGTGTGTGGATGTGTGTGTGTGTGTGTGTGCATGCATGCATGCATGCATGTGCACGGGCAGCGAATGGGTCAGGTGGGTTGGGACAGCGGCTGCGTGTGTGTGTGCAAGCAAGAACGACAGGAGCGCGTGGATGCAAGGAGCATGCGTGTGTGTGTGCATGCGTGCTTGCGTGTGTGTGCATGTGTGTGTGTGTGTTAGTGTGTGTGTGTGTGTGTGTATGTGTGTGTGTGTGTATTTTGTGTGTTTGTGCGTTTGTTCATGCGTGCGTGTGTGTGCGTGTGCGCGTGTGTGTGTGTGTGTGTGTGTGTGTGTGTGCATGTGCATGTGTGCGTTTGTGCACCCCCCCGCCACTCACGTAAATGAACATGAACATGAAGAGCACAAGGGCGACGTTGCCGAGCGCGGGCAGCGACCACAGCAGCGTCATCATGAGCATCTTGAGGCCCTTGGCCTTGGGGATGAGCTTGATGATGCGCAGCACGCGCAGCACGCGCAGCAGCAGTATAAACGACAGGTCGGCCGTGGTCGCGTAGTCGCAGATGACGCCCGTGACCGAGACCACGACCACGACGAAGTCGAAGATGCACCAGCCGTCGTGGAAGTAGGCGCGGAACCCGATCGCGGCTTGCTTCATGAACATTTCGACGATGTAGATGCCAGTGAAGACGGCATTGGCGATCTTAAGCGCGTTGTCCCACTCGACAGACTGGCCCTGGGGCAGCAAAGAAGGGTGGGTTGCGCGTACGCGCGTATGCGTCAGTGTGTCGCTCCGCGCGTGTGAGTGAGCGTGTGTGTGTGCGTGTGTGTGTCAGCACTCGTGTGTATGCAGTGGAGCTGCTACTCGGTTTTGAGCTGGCTGCATGCCCCACCCACACCCCCACCCCCACCCACATCCACGCGCACCTCATGCACCATGAACATACTGATGATGTTGGCGAGGATGACGGCAACCATGGCCACGTCAAACGCGTTGGACAGCGCGATCGTGTGGCACACGCGGCGGATCGGGTTGGCCGGCACCGGGTAGCGCGGCTTGGGCTTGGTGTTGGCCATCATACGCTGGATCGTGAGCCAATCCTGCGTGTGGGTGAGAGAGAGGGCGTGGGCACATCCACATGCTCACACACACACACGCATACACACACACACACACACTGCACACACACGCCACATGTTTGCAGGTGTTCCCGTTTGCCATTTCCGGTGTGGAGAAACACTACCGCATAGCGCACCACACACACACGCGCACACACACACACACACACACACACACACACACACGCGCACACGAACACACACACACACCTGCTGCTTTCCGGTCAGCAGCAAGCTCTTCCCGCCCTGCGACTTCTTCAGCTTGTTGAACTTGTCGATCGATACGCCAATCACGAGGTTCAGGATGAAGAACGAGCCAAAGATGACAAAGATGAGGAAGTAGATCGACACGATGTTGTTCGCGCCCTGCGGCGGGTGGGAGGAAGTGCGCGGCGCGCATGCACACAGTTTACGATATGCACGCATACACACACACACACACACACACAAACAGAAATAGATTGACAAAATTTTGTTTGCGCCCTGCGTGAATGAACGGAGAGAGTGGCACACGCACGCACACTCATACACCGCATTCGACTTGCGTGCGTGCTCAAAAGCTCGGAGTGCATGGCACGCCTTGCAACTCCCCCAAATCTGATCCTCTGATCCCCAACATCAGATCCTCTGATCCTCTGATCCTCTGATCCCCAACATCTGATCCTTTGATCCCCAGCACTGATCCTCTGATCCCTAACACCTGAAACTTCACCCACCTGCAGTGGCTGCTCGTTGACCCCGGTTGTCTGCATCGCCTGGTACATGACGTCAGACCAGTTCTCGAGCGTCGCCATCTGTGTGCGTGCGTGAGCGTGTGTGTGTGTGTGTGTGTGTGGTATGTGGTGTGTGGTGTGTGGTGTAGTGTGTGGTGTGTGGTGTGTGGTGTTTGGTGTGTGGTGTGTGGTGTGTGTGTGTGTG
>VFSX01000743.1:12500-25000 GCA_016618255.1 Chlamydomonas sp. UWO 241 | reverse complement strand
TCTGCTCTGCTCTGCTCTGTTCTGTTCTGTTCTGTTCTGTTCTGTTCTGTTCTGTTCTGTTCTGTTCTGTTCTGTTCTGTTCTGTTCTGTTCTGTTCTGTTCTGTTCTGTTCTGTTCTGTTCTGTTCTCTATCCACCCAAGGGCTCAATACAAAACAACCAGCGTCAGCAAGCACACTCAAACACACGCCACTAACGGCGTCCAACGAGCTGAAACATCAGACCACCACACACACACGCACACACACACACGCACACACACGCGCACACACGCACAGAATCACACACAAAGGTACACCCACCTCCACCCCAAACGACACACAGAAAATGATGTCCATCACATACAGCGCCTCTGCCTTTTGTGTGCCCTTTTTCGCGCTTGCATCGTCAAAACAGAGGGCGAGCGACGACGCGAGGATGAGGACAAGCATGGTGTACTCAAACCACTTGTTGGAGATGAGGCTGGGGAGGGGGGGAGTGTGTGTGTGTGTTTGTGTTTCACCCTGCTATGTGCGTGCATGTGTGTGTTTGTGCGTGCGTGCGTGGTGGCGGTGTGTGTGTAGAGGGAAGGGGGGGGGGAGGTATCCTATCGGAGGACACAAGGATGAGCACGGGCATGGTGTGCTCGAACCACTTGTTGGAGATGAGCCTGGGGGAGTGTGTGTGTGTGTGTGTGTGTGTGTGTGTGTGCGTGTGTGTGCGTGCGTGTGCGTGAGGGGTGGCGGTGTGTGTGTGTGGGGGGGGGGGTATCCCATGGGAGGGGCTGTGCCTGCAGGCACTCGAAACACACCCCAGCCTGCATCGCCACCATCACCACAGCAGCATCGTGACTAGCAATGCAGAAGCAGCATGTATTAGAAGCTGTTTATTGGTGGGTGGGCATAGACACAGACACAGCTCGTAGGAGCCCTTCCTAACGAGACATGGAAACAACCGACAAGCGACACCAACAGTGTCCCCTGGGAAGCATTTGAGTGATGATTTATTTCCCGGCTCCAGCGACTTTGACAGCTCATACAAGGCACAATACACAGTGCGCATTTGATTCAAAAAACAAAAAAAAATGTGCTGCGCTCGGCGACAGCGTCCCAACGCACCTCTCCACGCCCTCTCCCACTAAGTGTCAGGTGGTTTTCTGGGAAACGGGAAATCCGGCCCCGAGCGGTATACGGCTTGCGAGGGGATCACTGGCCACTAACCCACCTGAAAAGACCCGTCCGGGTCGGGTTGGTGGGCGAGAACACAAACAACGTGAAGCCCCCAACGACTCATTACCTAACTAAATAACCGCAAAAAAACAGCAAACCAGCTGAGCCACCTTCCAACAAGCGCCACCAACCCACCTAAGGAGACCCATCCGGATCGGGTTGGTGGGCGAGAATAAAAACAGCGTGCAGTCCCCAACGGCTTGATAAATTAATTAAAAAAAAAAAAGCTAAGCCACCTCACAACAAACGCAACTAACCACTGGCAACCAACCAACCTGAAAAGACCCGTCCGGATCGGGTTGGTGGTGAGAACACAAACAGCGCATAGCCCTCGAGCTGCGGCGCCTCTGCCTGTTCCTGCGACCCCAGGTAGCCAATCATGATGGCCAAACCGAAATGCCACCAACCCACCTAAAGAGCCCCGTCCGGATGGGGTTGGTGGGCGAGAACACAAACAGCGCATAGCCCTCGAGCTGCGGCGCCTCTGGCTGCTGCTCTGGCGGGTGCTCCCCAAAGCCCAGCGGCCGCACGAGGCGAGCGTGCGAGAGGGTTCGCCCCGCCAGCCGACTCTCACTGCCGCTTGAGGCGACGACCCTCTCTCTGTGTGCGTGTGTGTGGGGGGGGGGGGAGAGGGGGTGATTGAGTGAGAGTGAGCGTGTGCAAGATGGTTTGGCCCGCCAGCCGACTCTCGCTGCCACTCAGAAGGACAATCCCCTCTCTGTGTGCGTGTGGGAGGGGGAGGGGGAGGGGGGGATTGAGTGAGAGTGAGTGTGTGCGTGATTGTGCGGCCCGCCAGGTGACTCTCGCTGCCACTCAGGAGGACAAGCCCCTCTCTGTGTGCGTGTGGGAGGGGGAGGGGGGGGGGGGTGATTGAGTGAGAGTGAGTGCATGCAAGATGGTTCGGCCTGCCAGCCGACTCTCGCTGCCACTCAGAAGGACAACCCCCTCTCTGTGTGCGTGTGTGTGGGAGGGGGGGGGGGGGGGGGGGGGGGTGATTGAGTGAGAGTGAGCGCGTGCAAGATGGTTCGGCCCGCCAGCCGACTGTCACTGCCACTCAGAAGGACAACCCCCTCTCTGTGTGCGTGTGTGTGTGTGTGTGGGGGGGGTGATTGAGTGAGATTGAGCGCGTGCAAGATTGTGCGGCCCGCCAGGTGACTCTTGCTGCCACTCAGGAGGACGAGCCCCTCTCTGCATGGGTGTGGGAAAGGGGGGTTCGTGGTTGAGTGAGTGCGAGTGAGTGCGACAGTGTGAAAATGAGTGACTTAGAGTGAGGGGAGGTATACGTGTACACTGCGTCTGGTCCGGCTGCCCCTCAGGCGCCGGCCCCTCCACCACGGCGGTCAAGTAGATTGGCAAGCGCCACTTAATCCCCTGTCCCCTGGAAGCAGTTAGGACCTATTTTGGAGGCGTCACACAATGGCTCTCTTTTTGCTCTGGGACAACACGTTGGCAGGCAGCCGGCTGGTGGCTACCGCCCCTCACAAGTAATTGTTAGGGCCAGTACTGGACTTGGGTCTAGGCGTTGGTACTAGGACTGGAGGTAGTCTTTGCTGGAAAGCATATGTAACTGTAACTGTAACTGCGTCTGGTGGATCTTCATCACTGCGCGAGTGCATGGCGGTGAATCATCGTTTCCGTTAGCCAGCCCGCAAACCGACAAAGTCCACTTTTGGGTTGAGACTGCCTGAATCGGGCTGGCAAGTCAGGTTGAGATTGCGCGAATTTCGACCCCCAAAGTGTGCATTTTCACACTTTTCTCATAATTAATCGCCTCCATTGGGTGAAGATTGGCGGAATGAGCGTGACGTTTGGGTTGAGCCATCATTTCCCCAAGATCCTTAGCGGAACCACTGGTGTGCATGCACGACGGCAGGTAGCGCTAGCAAACGCAGGCAAGCCAAACACACACGCACCTGTCCCCACTGCCAGCGTGCATCCCCCCGAAGCTGACCCCCCGGCCGCCCCCTGGGCGGCGTGCTGCGTTGGCGTCCGGCGGGAGCAGTGGCACAGAGAGAGCGAGGGGGAGGGGGACGACTTGGCCGCCGTAGTACGCGGACGTAATAGCTGGAAGGTGGTGGTAGGGCTGCGTATAGGAGGTGGGGGGTTAGTTGGCTGAGTATGAATGAGTGTGAAGGGGGGAGGGGGACGACTTGGCCACCGTAGTACGCGGACGTAATAGCTGGGAGGTGGTGGTAGGGCTGCGTATAGGAGGTGGGGGGTTAGTTGGCTGAGTATGAATGAGTGTGAAGGGGGGAGGGGGACGACTTGGCCGCCGTAGTACGCGGACGTAATAGCTGGGAGGTGGTGGTAGGGCTGCGTATAGGAGGTGGGGGGTTAGTTGGCTGAGTATGAATGAGTGTGAAGGGAGGAGGGGGACGACTTGGCTGCCGAAGTATGCGGAGGTGATGGTCGGGAGGTGGTGGTAGGGCTGTGTGAGGGGGGGGAGGGGTGGTTTTGGGCGGGAGGGGGCAGTTATCTGGGCAGCACCGCGTGTGCGAGGGAGAGGGGGGCGGCTTGGCTGCGGTAGTATGTGGAGGTGATGGCGGAGGTGATAGGGCTAGTTATATGGGGGGTGGGGGGGTGCGGATGGTGATGGTGGGTGGGGGCAGTGATCTGGGCAGCACCGAGAATGCGAGGGAGAGTAGGGCGGCTTGGCTTCGGTAGTATGTGGAGGTGATGGCGGAGGTGGTAGGGCTGGTTATATGGGGTGGGTGGGTGGTGCGGATAATGTGTGTGTGGGGGGGGGCAGTTATCTGGGCAGCACCGAGAATGCGAGGGAGAGGGGGGGCGGCTTGGCCGCCCGTAGTATGCGGAGGTGATGTCAAAAAGGAAGTGGTAGGGCTGCGTAGGGGGGGGGGGGGGGGGGATGGCACCACGGTCAACACGACCCAGTGCTGCCGCCACAGGTGGCAATGCACATGCACTCATGGTGGTTTTCTATTAATAAAAAATGGCAAGTTTCACACACACAGCACAGCACACAGCACACAGCACAACACACCGCCAAGGTCCCACCTTCAAGCCGTGCGCCTCTTGCGGCGAGTCCACCCCCCCGCTCGACTGCGGCTTGGTGCCAATGAGAACACTGCCGCTGTCCTCTGACCGCGGCGTCCCAAAGTCGCTGCCGGCGCCACCACCGCCGCCGTCGCCGATGCCGTCTGCTGGTGGCCAAATATAAACACCACCGCCGTCCTGAGATCCAGGGTGGAGGTGTGGACGGTGCATGTGTGAACGGTGGAAGTGTGAACGGTGGAGGTGTTAACGGTGGAGGTGTGAACTATGGAAGTAGCACTGGCACCACCGCCCCTGAGATGCAGGGTTGCACAGAACGTGTTCTGGCTGTTGCGACTGTGAACCGTTTACACTGACCGCGGAAACACAATAGAGATGTGAATGGTGAAGGTGTGAACGGTGGAGGTGTGAATAGTGGAGGTGTTAACGGTGGAGGTGTGAACGGTGGAGGTGTGAACCATGGAAACAGCACAAGGCACCAGTGCACGCGATACCACAGTGATAACTTCACCTGAGGCTTGGACCGTGATATTTAGAAATGGGGTGCACGTTGGGTGCCTGGGGTCAAAATGGACGGTCCAGAATCATCCCCTGCAAAGCTGTATGCACCACACACCTGCTGGTTTAAGCCGCCCAGCGCAGTCTTCTGACGCAGCGCAGATGCCTTGGGCAGGTACAGCGACTGGCCATCGTCGGCGAATCCGTGTCCTTGCCCGTTCCCGCCGCCGGTGAAGCTGCGTGTGTGTGTGCGTGTGCGTGTGCGTATGTGTGGTATATACATGTAAACACGCACACACGCACGCATGCACGCTTGCATGCACATGCACACTCGCGCACACACACACACACACACATACGCACACGCGCACAAACACTTCCCAAAAAATCCTGCACCTCATCACTCTTTGACATTCCTTGTCTTCCTCGAGAGCTATGGGATGCTGACAGAGCACGGACTGGCCCCAGTGCTTCTTCTATTGATTTCAATATCTAAATTATTATAGCCCGGCCACCGGCGGCCGCAGGCTGCGCCCCCGGAAAAACAAACAAAAACAAAAAGCAAAAAAAGAACGGGAAAAACAGGAAAAAACGGGCGGTAACCCTGCGGTAACCCCCAGAGTTGCACCCTCCACCAAAACATAGAAACCACCATCGGCCTTGGGTTTAGGGTTTAGGGTTCAGGGTTTAAACCCGATTGAAGAAGTACTGACTGGCCCCACCCGAAACAAACACACCTGCACCCGCTCTAGCCCATCATGCCTGTGCCCCTTAGCAGGGCCAAGGCTCTACTACAGTGGCTAGCAGGGACTGTATGCGCCCTCTGACTGGGGGTGAGAACAAACTGCGGGGTTCCCACTGGGCTCGCCTACTTCCCTGGACCTGGGTGGGAACAGACAGTCTTGTGTGAGGCAGGAGCACGTTGACACCCAACACACGGCATCAGCGCTGTGTGTTACAACACAACCGCACTCGCCTGCGCAGAGATGCCTCTACAAAGGGGCGTGCCCCCACCCCTCACCCCCCTGATACCCTTGTAGTGATTCTCCTGCGAGCCGTATACCGCTCCGAGCCGAATTTCCCATTTCCCAGATGACCACCCCACACTTGGTGGGTGAGGGCGTGGAGCGATGCGTTGGAAAGCTCTTGCCGAGAGCAGCACAATGGCATGCATTGCATGAATACCCGCTGTGTATTGTGCCAAATATGAGCGGTCAAAGTTGCTGGAGCCGGCAAAAAACTAATTACACAATTATTACACAATTACAAAAATCCAAGGGACCACTGTTCCCTTGGACCCCTGAGCATTACCCTAGCACCGTGTGTTGGATGTGTTGCTCAAACAAACCTGCGCGTGCCCGCAGAAAAACGACGCAAACGGCACAAAACCCCTGAAAAACGGGGAAAATCGGGCGGTAAACCCTTCAGAAAACAAGAGCGAATCCGCCCAGAAACCGCCATAGGCGCTTGGGTAACCGCCCAATTGAAGAAGCACTGACTGGTCCCAGCCGCAAACAAACGAATCTGCGCGTGCCCGAGGGGCGCTCCCTGGTCCTGTCTAGTGCGAGGCAGGAGCACGCTGACACCCAACACACGGCATCAGCGCTGTGTGTTACAACACAACCGCACGCGCCTGCGCAGAGATGCCTCCACAAAGGGGCGTGCCCCCACCCCCCACCCTCCTGATACCCTTGGACCCCTGAGTATCAACCTAACACCGTGTGTTGGATGTGATGCTCAAACAAACCTGAGCATGCCCCCGGAAAAAAAACGAAAAAATGGCACAAAAACCTGAAAAACGGGGGGAATCAGGCGGTCAACCTTTGAGAAAATAAGAGAAAATCCGCCCAGAAACCGCCATAGGCGCTTGGTTAACCGCCCAATTGGAGAAGCGCTGACTGGCCCCACCCGCAAACAAACAAACCTGCGCGTAATCCAGGGGCGCTCCCTGCTCCTGTCTAGTGCGAGGCAGGAGCACGTTGGCACCCAACACACGGCATCAGCGCTGTGTGTTACAACACAACAACACGCGCATGCGCAGAGATGCCTCCACAAAGAGGCGTGCCCCCCCCCCCCCCCGCCCCTCCCCCTGATACCCTCGGACCCCTGGGCAGCACCCCTGCACCGTGTGTTGGACGTGTTACACAAACAAACCTGCGCGTGCCCCAGGGGCGCTCCCTGATCCTGTCTCGGTCCCGCTCCGCACCCGGCTCCAGCGCGTTGTCGGCACCAGCGCGCTCCCGCGCTTCTCCGTTGGCTGCGTCGTCGTCTGCCATAGTCGAAGCCTGTGTGCATGTGTGTGTATAGCGATAGAGTGGGGTGGGGTTGGGTGGGGGTTGGGTGGGGGTTGGGGGGTACACACACGCACGCAAACAGCCACACAAATGCACAAACGCACACACACACACACACACACACACTGTGTGGCACACACACACACTGTGACACACACACACGCGTGAACACGCAGACACGCACACACTCACACGCACACACACTCCTACATGCACTCGCATGCACAAACACACACACACGCACACACGCAGACAGACACAGACACGCACACACACACTCCCCACATGCACACTCGCCCCCAGACACACGCAAACACGCACGCACAGAAATTGACACGTCTCCCTTGTCAAGCAAGGTCGAGGTTGGAGAGCAGGATTCGAGCTAAAACAAAAAAACAAACAGGCACACACACACACACACACACACGCATACACACAAACACTCCCACGCATCAACCCCCCCACACACACATTCACACATACACTCACCGTGCTCGACATGTCCCGCTTGTCAAGCAAGATCGAGGTTGGAGAGCAAGAGTGTGAGCACAAACAAACAAACAAGCACGCACGCACACACACACACACACATCCCCCCCCCCCCACACACACACACCCCACACATATACACGCACGCACCGTGCTCGAAATGTCCTCCTCGTCAAGCTGGTCGAGGTTGGCGAGCAGGAGTGCTCACCCCCCACCCCCACACACACACACGCACGCATGCACGCACACACACACGATAACACACACACACACACACACACCACACACACAAACACATCTACACGCACATTGCTCGACATGTCTCCCTCGTCGAGGTGGGTGAGCAGCAGTGCGCACAAACAAGCACACACGCACACACACACACAAACACAACACACAAACGCATCCCCCCCCCCACACACACATCCCCCCCACACGCAAGCATGACACACACATATACATGCACGCGCTGTGCTCAACATGGCCTCCTCATCGAGCTGGTCGAGGTTGGAGAGCAAGAGTGTGAGCACAAACAAGCAAAACAAAACACACACACACACACACACACACACACACACACACACCACACACATATACATGCACGCACCGTGCTCGACATGCCCCCCTCGTCGAGCTGGTCGAAGTTGGAGAGCTGGAGTGCTCACAAACACCACCACCACCACCCCACACACACACGCACGCATGCACACACACACACACACACACACACACACACACAAGCACATACACACACAAACACACACAAACACACACAAACACAAACACAAACACACACCACAAATATACCGTGCTCGACCTGTCCTCCTCGTCGAGCTGGTCGAGGTTGGAGAGCTGGAATGTAAGCACAAACAACCACACGCGCACACACACACACACACACACACACACACATCCCCCCCCACACACACCCCAAACACATATACACGTACGCACCGTGCTCGACATGTCACCCTTGATGAGCTGGTCGAGGTTGGAGTGCAGGAGTGTGTGCACAAACACACACTCACACACACACACGCACAGAATCCCACACACACATGCACACGCACGCACGCACGCACGCACACATGCGCACGCACACACACACACACACACACACACACACACACACACACACACACACACACACACGAAACACACACACACACATCCCCCCCACACCCCCCCACACGCACGCACGCCACACACACATATACACGCACGCACCGTGCTCGACATGTCCTCCTCGTCGAGCTGGTCGAGGTTGGAGAGCAGGAGGGCAAGAAAGAGGTTGAGAATCATGAAGATCCCAAAGATCATGACGCCGATGGTGAAGAGGGCGGAGAGCCAGGGGCCTTCGTTGGGGGAGTTGGCAGGAGGCAGCAGGCAGCAGGCAGTAGGAGAGGGGCAGGCTGGGAAAATTGGGCAGAGTAGGGTGGAAAAGGGTGACGAGGAGAAAGCTGGGGCGTGACGCCGATGGTGAAGAGGGCGGAGAGCCAGGGGCCTTCGTTGGGGGAGTTGGCAGGAGGCAGCAAGCAGCAGTCAGTAGGCGAGGGGCGGGCTGGGCAAATTGGGCAGAGTAGGGTGGAAAAGGGTGCAGGCAAGAAGGCTGGGGATCATGAAGATCATGACGCTGATGGTGAAGTGGGCGTCAAGCTAGGGGCCTGTGTTTGAGGGGTTAGCAGGAGGCAGCAAGCAGCAGTCAGAAGGAGAGGGATATTTGTATGAATTGAGCAGATAAGAGTAAAGAAGGTGATGAGGAAAGGGAGCGTCATGAAGATCCCGAAGCTCATGAAGATCATGACGCCAATGGTGAAGAGGGCGGACAGCCAGGGACCTTTGTTGGAGGAGTTGGCAGGAGGCAGCAAGCAGCAGTCAGAAGGAGAGAGGCAGGCCAATTGGCCCGAGTAGGGTGAAGAAGGTTGAAGACGAGAAGGCTGGGCGTGACGCCAATAATGAAGAGGGGGGAGAGCCAGGGGCCTTCGTTGGGGGAGTTGGCAGGAGGCAGCAAGCAGCACTCAGTTGGAGAGGGGCAGGCTGGGAAAATTGGGCAGAGTAGGGTGGAAAGGGTGGAGGCCAGAAGGCTGAAGATCTTAAAGATCATGACGCCGATGGTGAAGAGGGCGCAGGGGCCAGGGGCCTTCGTTGGGGGAGTTGGCAGGAGGCAGCAAGCAGCAGTCAGAAGGAGAGAGTTTGTACAAATTCGGCAGATATGAGTGAAGAAGGGTGAGGAGGAAAAGGGAGCGTCATGAAGATCCCAAAGATCATGACGCGAATGGTGAAGAGGGCGGAGAGGCCAGGGGCCTTCGTTGGGGGAGTTGACGGGAGGCAGCAAGCAGCAGTCAGCGGAGAGGGGCAGGCCAGAAAAAATGGGCAGACAAGAGTGAAGAAGATTGAAGAGGAACAGGGCTGGGGATCATGAAGATCCCCAAGATCATGACGTCGATGGTGAACATGTCGGAGAGGCGGGTGTCCATGGCGATGCATGGCAAAGCACGCATGCGAGGGGAAGGCAGCAGTCTGTAGGAGGGATTCAGGCTGGGCAGAGCAGAGTAGATTTGAGTTTAGAAGCTCAGTAGAAGCTGGCGCATGGGCGCAGAGTAGATTCGAGTGTAGAAGCTGGCGCACGCCAACACACACCTGCCAGCACCACGATTTCTTTGTAAGCGTTATGGGTGCCGGCCGTCACGGCACAAGCATGGTGAGGATTGCCACGCCCCCTAAAACTGCCCTTAAGCCTGGCTCTGTAGCCAGGCCTCGTTTATTACTCCAGAGATGGTTTTTTACAACAGACACACCCACCTGCCAGCACCATGGTCTCCTTCATATTCACGTCATAGTTGTCAGCGGTGAGCAGAACGAAAACGGTGATGATCGCCCCGCCGATGCTGTCGTAATTTGCGGTGAGTGTCGCTGCCTGGCCGACCTGAAAAGACACAGCGAGCACACGCGAGCGAGTCAAAATGTGCCATGTTTAAGCAAGGGTAGGGCGAGTTGACTGAACAGAACAAACCACGGTGATGATCGCCACGCCGATGCTGTCGTGATTTGCGGTGAGCGTCGCTGCCTGGCCGACCTGAAGAGACACACGCAGCATGCGCACGCGTGCGTGTCAGAGTATGCTCTGTTGAAGCAAGGATGGGGCGAATTGACTGAGCAGGCAAACACAGTGATGATCGCCACGCCAAGGCTGTCATAGTTGGCCGTGAGCGTGGCTGCCTGGCCGACCTCAAGAGACACACGCAGCATGCGCACGCACGCGAGTCATGTGCTCTGTTGAAGCAACAGTTACAGAACACAGATGTGTGTCCAACCAGACACACACACACACACACACACACACACATACACTTAACCAACCAACCAACCAACCAAGCGTTACATGAGGCCATACATACACACACACACACACACACATACACACACACACACGCGCGCGCGCGCATGCACACCCACACCCACACATCACATCTGCCAAACGCGCCTGCGCCCGCACACACACGTGCCCGCCCCCCACACACGTGCCGGCCCCCCACACGCGTGCCGGCCCCCCACAAACGTGCCGGCCCCACAAACACACGTGCCGGCCCCACACACACACGTGCACACACACACACACACACACACACACACGTGCACACGCACACACACACACACACACACACATCACCCAACAAGACTGTAGAATTGACCATCACAGCTGCCAAACGCACCTGCGCCCAGTATGTGGGTACCATGCCAACCACTGGCGTGCGTGGGAACACCTCACAGTAGGCTTGGTCTCCGTAGGGAGACCCGTCCACTTCGTACCACTGGAGTTCAAGAGTCTGTGGGGGTGTTGGGTGTAGGGAGTTGGGGGGGCGTGTGGGGTATGTAGGGGGGCATGTAGGGGGGGCATGTAGGGGGGCATGTAGAGGGGGGGAACCCGTCCACTTCACACCAATGGAGCTTCAGGGCCTGGGGGTGGTGGGGGTGAGGGGAGTGTGGGGAGGGAGTGTGGGGAGGGAGGCGAGCGGTCTGTAGAGGAGGCGTGACCCATCCACTTTGTACCACTGGAGTTCCAGGGCCTGTGGGAGTGGGGGTGTGGGGGTGTGGGAAGTGTGTGGGGGGGAGTGTGGAGAGAGATGTGGGCTGTGTGCAGGGGGAGACCCGTGCAGGGGGGGAGACCCACTTTGTACCACTGGAGTTCCAGGGCCTGGGGTGTGGGGGTGTGGGGGTGTAGGGAGGGGCTTGTGGAGGGGGGGGGGGGGGGGCGTCCACTTTGCACCACTGGAGTTCAAGGGCCTGGGGGTGTGGGCGTGTGGGGAGTGTGTGTGAATGGAGAGTGTGGGGTGTGCGGGGAGGGAGGTGAGGGGCATGTGGAGGGGGGGAGACCCGTCCACTTCGTAACACTGAAATTCACGGGCCTGAGTGTGTATGGGTGTGTGGGAAGTGTGTGTGGAGGGAGGGAGTGCGTGTGGAGGGAGGTGCGGGTGTGTGGGGCGTGTGTGGGGGGAGTGTGGGGGGAGTGTGGGAGGAGTGCGTGGGGAGTGCGTGAGGAGTGCGTGAAGAGTGTGTGAGGAGGAAGGTGTGGGGTATGTGGAGGAAGGGATGCGGGTAGACTGGATGCCACTGGGGCTCAGGGGCCTGGGGGTGTGGGGTGTGGGGGGTGTGGGGGTGTGGGGTGTGGGGAGAGATGTGGGGCATGTGGAGGGGGGGGGGGAGGCCGTCCACTTTGTACCACTGGGGTTCAGGGCCTGGGGGTGTGGGGGTGTTGGAGGGTGGAGGGGGTGTGTGTGGAGGGAGGGGTAGGGTGTATGGAGGGGGGGAGACCCGTCCACTGCGTACCACTGAAATTCACGGGCCTGGGGGTGTGGGTCGTCGAGGTGTGGGGAGTGTGGGGGTGTGGGGAGTGTGGGGAGGAGGAGAGACCCGTCTACTTCGTACCACTGAAGTTCAAGGGCCTGGGGGTTAGGGGTGTGTGGGAGGGTGGGCTGGAGGGTGGGGGGGGGAGGGAGGCA
>VFSX01000743.1:0-2500 GCA_016618255.1 Chlamydomonas sp. UWO 241 | reverse complement strand
ACGCACACGCACACGCACGCGCACACGCACACGCACACGCACACGCACACGCACACGCACACGCACACGCACACGCACACGCACACGCACACGCACACGCACACGCGCTCGCACACGCACACGCACACGCACACGCACACGCACACGCACACGCACACGCACACGCACACGCACACGCACACGCACACGTACACGCACACGCACACGCACACGCACACGCACACGCACACGCACACGTATACGCACACGCACACGCACACGCACACGCACACGCACACGCACACGCACACGCACACGCACACGCACACGCACACGCACACACACACGCACACACACACAATCACACAAACTCACACACGCACACACACGCACACGCGCACACGCACACACGCGCGCGCACGCGCACACGCGCGCACGCGCGCACACGCGCGCACGCGCGCACACGCGCACACGCGCACACACGCGCACACGCGCACACGCGCACACGCGCACACGCGCACACGCGCACACGCGCACACGCACACGCACACGCACACGCACACGCACACGCACACGCACACGCACACGCACACGCACACGCACACGCACACGCACACGCACACGCACACGCACACGCACACGCACACGCACACGCACACGCACACTACGCAACACACGCACACGCACACGCACACGCACACGCACACGCACACGCACACGCACACGCACACGCACACGCACGACACACGCACACGCACACGCACACGCACACGCACACGCACACGCACACGCACACGCACACGCACACGCACACGCACACGCACACGCACACGCACGCGAACACGCACACGCACACGCACACGCACACGCACACGCACACGCACACGCACACGCACACGCACACGCACACGCACACGACCACGCACACGCACACGCACACGCACACGCACACGCACACGCACACGCACACGCACACGCACACGCACACGCACACGCACACGCACACGCACACGGTCACGCACACGCACACGCACACGCACACGCACACGCACACGCACACGCACACGCACACGCAACCGCACACGCACACGCACACGCACACGCACACGCACACGCACACGCACACGCACACGCACACGCACACGGCAACGCACACGCACACGCACACGCACACGCACACGCACACGCACACGCACACGCACACGCACACGCACACGCACACGCACACGCACACGCACACGTACACGCGCAGCGCGCTGCACTGGAGAAACGGCTGCGGGTGGTGCACGCACACACACACATGAACACGCACCCACACGCACCCACACGCACGCACACACGCACGCACGCAGCGCGCTTCGCTGGCGGGGCGGCTGAGAAGCATGGAGGAGGCGGCGTCAGCTGCTGAGCGGCGGCATTGTGAGGGGCGGTAGCCACCAGCCGGCTGCCTGCCAACGTGTAGTCCCAGAGCAAAAAGGAGAGCTATTGTGCGACGCCTCCAAAATAGGTCCTAACTGCTTCTAGGGGATAGGGGGTCAAGTGGCGCTTGCCAATCTACTTGACCACCGTGGTGGAGGGGCCGGCGCCTGAGGGGCAGCCGGACCGTACACCACGGCTCTCCACCCGACCCTATCCTGAGCACGCTCAAACGCCGAGTCCGAAAAAGTCTTTCAATCAGAACGTGTGCCACTAGTTTCGCCTAGCTGCTGAATCAGTAGCTTAGGAAAATAGTGTCGGAAGGAGGCTGGAGGCCGGCCTTGCTGCCGAGCCACATCCATTGTGCAGTCAAAAGTTGTACGAGGAAGACGAGAAGCCGGCATGCGCATCACATGGCCTAGCCACTGCATAGATCGCTTTGCCACAAGGCTCTCAATTGGCTCAGTGTCGCACGCCTGCCGAATATAAGTTAATCTGTGCCGGTCGACCAGGCGCACACCCAGAATGCGACGAAGGCAGTTAGAGTGGGCAACCTCCAATCGAGTCAGTTGTGTTTAAGTAGGGGCCCATGTTTCGCAGCCGTACAGAAAGTGGGGCAGCACGACAGTGTTGTAAACCCGCATCTTAGACTGCACTTGCATCTTCTTGCTGGCCCAAATCTAGCCCTAAGTATCCCTAAGCCTTCAACCCCAAGGCTACGGGAGGAACCCTCAACCCCGATTATGAGGATTGCAGATGACAGATGGGAAGGGGTTGTGTAAGTGGTTGCTTTAGGCAGGGGTGCCAGGGGAGGAGTGTCGTGGTGCATGTGGTTCCGGCTCGAGACGATGGCGGGCTTTTTTTGTGTTGGGGATGGCGGGCGGGCACACAACTCATGAATTCAACATCGGGGTAAACTCCGGTTCACATGCACGTGCTTGCAGACGTGCACACACACACGCACACACCCGCAAACGAATGAAAATGTACACGCACGCACGCGCACGCATGCAGAAGTGCACACACACACACACACACACACACACACACACACACACACACACACACACCAAACACACACATGCACGCACACACCAAACACACA
>VFSX01000949.1:0-19329 GCA_016618255.1 Chlamydomonas sp. UWO 241 | reverse complement strand
CTATCTCTTGTTCCGGAGCATGCTACAAGCATCTGCTTGTATCTATCTCTTGTTCCGGAGCATGCTACAAGCATCTGCTTGTAGCTATCTCTTGTTCCGGAGCATGCTACAAGCATCTGCTTGTAGCTATCTCTTGTTCCGGAGCACACTAATACCGTCAAAAATGACTGGGTATTTAAAGCCAAGCTTCTTAATATGGTCCCACCCTATCCCCCAGAGCGAGCACCTAAACAACAAGCCGGCGTAATCCAAAAGAAGCAGAGAGACCTTCTCCACCACCTCCCCCAGCAAAAAGCTGGGGGTGGAAACCTAGAGACTGACAGGGATGGCGTTTCGCCTTCCCCGGGCTACAAGCAGCTGCTACCCCCCAGCTTTCACTGGGGGGGTGGTAACCTAGAGACTGACAGGGATGGCGTTTCGCCTTCCCCGGGCTACAAGCAGCTGCTACCCCCCAGCTTTCACTGGGGGGGGTGGAAACCTAGAGACTGACAGGGATGGCTTTTCGCCTTCCCCGGGCTACAAGCCGCTGCGCAAAGAGAGGGCTACAAGCTGCAGGGCTACAAGCCGCAGCGCAAAGAGAGGGCTACAAGCTGCAGGGCTACAAGCTGCAGGGCTACAAGCAGCAGAGCTGCAGGGCTACAAGCAGCTGCTACCCCCCAGCTTTCACTGGGGGGGGTGGAAACCTAGAGACTGACAGGGATGGCGTTTCGCCTTCCCCGGGCTACAAGCAGCTGCTACCCCCCAGCTTTCACTGGGGGGGTTGGTGCTGCTTGTAGCTATCTCTTGGTTAGCAAAAGAAGCAGAGAGACCTTCACCTCCAATATCCCGTCATACCTGACGGTATTCCCCCGGCTCAGCCGGCATGAGAGCGAAGCTCTCTGGCAAGAGAGAAAAGGCTTTGGCTTTTCTTTCTTAGGTCTCTCTGCCACCTCCCCCAGTAAAAAGCTGGGGGTGGAAACCTAGAGACTAACAGGGATGGCGTCTCGCCATCCCCGGGCTACAAGCTGCTGCTACCCCCCAGCTTTCACTGGGGGGGGTTGGTGCTGCTTGTAGCTATCTCTTGGTTAGCAAAAGAAGCAGAGAGACCTTCACCACCAATATCCCGGCATACCTGACGGGATAAGCCCGGCATACCTGCCGGGATAAGCCCGGCTCAGCCGGCATGAGAGCGAAGCTCTCTGGCAAGAGAGAAAAGGCTTTGGCTTTTCTTTCTTAGGTCTCTCTGCCACCTCCCCCAGTAAAAAGCTGGGGGTGGAAACCTAGAGACTAACAGGGATGGCGTCTCGCCATCCCCGGGCTACAAGCTGCTGCTACCCCCCAGCTTTCACTGGGGGGGGTGGAAACCTAGAGACTGACAGGGATGGCGTTTCGCCTTCCCCGGGCTACATGCAGCTGCTACCCCCCAGCTTTCACTGGGGGGGTTGGTGCTGCTTGTAGCTATCTCTTGTTCTGGAGCATGCTAACCCCGTCCGGTTTAACGGAATATTGTAAGTCTTACAAAATCAAAAAATAATAAAAAAGACAACCTTCTTATTGTTAGTCATCTAGTTCATTATGAGCGAACAGACTTATAATCCCTAATAAAGTATTAATGCCTCTTTTAAGGCTTTAGCTGCACACACTTGTAATGGTATAGATATCAAATGTAGGAGGCGACAAACCAAGAGACTTACAGGGATTGCGTTTCGCCTTCCCCGGGCTACAAGCCGCTGCTACCCCCCAGTTTTCACTGGGGGGGTTGGTGCTGCTTGTAGCTATCTTTTGGTTAGCATAAGAAGCAGCTGCTACCCCCCAGCTTTCACTGGGGGGTTGGTGCTGCTTGTAGCTATCTCTTGTTCTGGAGCATGCTAATACCGTCAGGAATGCCGTAATCTAGTTGGCTAGAGAGAAAAGACTTCTTCTTTTGGATTCCGCCGGCTGGAGCGAAAGCCGCTTTGCTTACGGACCTAGTAAACTTGCAAGTTGACCCGGTTATGGCTTTAAGCCTTAATTGTAGCTTATAGCCCTTTAGAAGCAGAGAGACCTAAGGAAGAAAAGGCTTTGCCTTTTATCTCTTTCCACCAATATCCCGGCATACCTGCCGGGATTAGCATGCCCGGCTCCGCCGGGGTAATACCGTAAGGTATAACTGAATATTGGGGGAGAAGGTCTCTCTGCCACCTCCCCCTGCAAAAAGCTGGGGGTGGAACCCAAGAGACTGACAGGGATGGCGTTTCGCCTTCCCCGGGCTACAAGCAGCTGCTACCCCCCAGCTTTCACTGGGGGGGTTGACGCTGCTAGTAGCTATCTCTTGGTTAGCAAAAGAAGCAGAGATACCTAAGGAAGAAAAGCCAAAGCCTTTTCTCTCTTCCCACCAATATCCCGGCATACCTGCCGGGATTAGCATGCCCGGCTCAGCCGGCATGATAGCTAAGCTATGTGGAGAAGGTCTCTCTGCCACCTCCCCCAGCAAAAAGCTGGGGGTGGTATCCAAGAGACTTACGGGGATGGCTAAACGCCATCCCCGGGCTACTAGCAGCAGCTAACCCCCAGCTTTCACTGGGGGTGGTATCCCAGAGACTTACAGGGATGGCGTTTAGCCATCCCCGGGCTACTAGCAGCAGCTACCCCCCAGCTTTCACTGGGGGTGGTATCCCAGAGACTTACAGGGATGGCGTTAAGCCATCCCCGGGCTACTAGCAGCAGCTACCCCCCAGCTTTCACTGGGGGGGTTGACGCTGCTTGTAGCTATCTCTTGGTTAGCAAAAGAAGCAGAGATACCTAAGGAAGAAAAGCCAAAGCCTTTTCTCTCTTCCCACCAATATCCCGGCATACCTGCCGGGATTAGCATGCCCGGCTCAGCCGGCATGATAGCTAAGCTATGTGGAGAAGGTCTCTCTGCCACCTCCCCCAGCAAAAAGCTGGGGGTGGTATCCAAGAGACTTACGGGGATGGCTAAACGCCATCCCCGGGCTACTAGCAGCAGCTACCCCCCAGCTTTCACTGGGGGTGGTATCCCAGAGACTTACAGGGATGGCGTTTAGCCATCCCCGGGCTACTAGCAGCAGCTACCCCCCAGCTTTCACTGGGGGGGTTGACGCTGCTAGTAGCTATCTCTTGGTTAGCAAAAGAAGCAGAGAGACCTAAGGAAGAAAAGCCAAAGCCTTGTCTCTCTTCCCACCAATATCCCGGCATACCTGCCGGGATTAGCATGCCCGGCTCAGCCGGCATGCTAACTCCGTCAGGTCTAAGTGAGTAAGGGGGTGCAGGTAAACCAGCAAGTGGACTAAGGTTTCTTACCCCCATAGCCTTACACTGGGGGGCAGAGAGCCGGTATAGCCAGAGCCTTTAAAGCTCTGGCTATACCGGCTCTCTTATTAGGTGACTGCCATAAAAAGAGCCTAATATAATGAAGGATGTCTTTTTTTACTTTCTTATTTAATCCAAATAATACAGTTGTTTCTTTATTAATTGTTTTAATTGTATTAACCATGATTGCTTTTGTTATTCCCTCCGGAACTAGTAACGGCGATGCCTTTACAGGGGGAACTAGCACCGCAAGTTCTTTAACACAAGAAGGTTCAGATACTAATTATTATTCAATTACTAAAAGTTATTGTTTATTTGTAACTATGGTACCTTTACTCTGGTCTCTTTACTTATGGGCCACTTTTGACGCAATTGGTCATAGTCTACAAATGGTCGTGACTTTAGAACGTTTGCATTTAAGCTTTGGTGTGGATAGTGTTTCTTTAAGTTTAACAGTCTTAACCACAGCATTATTTCCGTTATGTATAATGCTAATGCGCACCTTCAAAGGTTATATTACTTTTCTTTTATTAGAAATTGTGATTTATGGAGCTTTAAACGTTTTAGATTTATTAGGATTTTATATCTTATTTGAATCCTCTTTAATTTTATTATTTTTATTGATTGGTCGCACCACTTACGGAAATATTGAAGCCGCATATAAAATTATGTTATACACCATGGCAGGTTCTTTGGTTTTATTGCCTATTATTTTTGTGTTATATGCTGTTGGAGGTTCTACCTCTTTGTTATATTTAATGTGTCACTTCCAAAGTCCCGTCTTACCTGACGGGATTATAATGCTCGGCTCAGACGGGATTAGCATGCCCGGCTCAGCCGGCATGACAGCACAAGAAGGTCAGGGCGGTTTAGCCGCCCTTGCGACCCCCGACAGGATGTCGGGGGGGTTGGATCCAATGAATTCCATTTGGAGTTCATTACCCGAACGTCAATTAATTTTAGGTTGGGGTTTATTTTTAGTTTTTGCTGTGAAAATCCCTTTAATGCCCTTACATCTTTGGTTACCTGAAGCCCATGTAGCCGCACCTACCGCCGGTAGTGTTTTATTAGCGGGCATTTCATTGAAATTAGGAGGAATTGGTTTTATTCGTTTTATGATCCCAATTTTACCCACCTTTACTGCTTCTATTTTCCCATTAGTATGTTGTATGTGTTTGGCTTCTTTCTTATTTTCAACTTTAAGTACTATTCGTCAAATTGATCTTAAAAAAATTGTAGCTTACTCTTCCATCGGACATATGGCTATGATTACCTTAGCTATTTTCAGTATGGGTGAGTTTTCCGCTTATAACGCCACTTTTATGATGGTTGCACATGGTTTAGTCTCTCCTTGCTTGTTCTTATTAGTCGGTTTATTATATGATCGTTATCATACCAAATTCTTACTTTATTTGACAGGATTAGGTAGTCATATGCCTTTATTTAGCATTTTCTTTTTCTTATGTACTTTAGCTAATTTAAGTTTCCCACTTTTCCCTAATTTTATTGCTGAGTACTTGTGTTTAACTAGTATTTTTAGTGTACACTCATTATATGCTTATGTTTTCTGTATTTGTCAGGTGCTCGGGACCGTCGCCTCCTTCTGGGCATTTAATCGTATTATTCATGGTGTCCCTTATAGCTTACCTAAAAATCAACTTATGATGACAAGCGCCACTAAACAGGTAAATAGTGAAACCAGTACTACTGATCATGTCGGTAATGCTGTGACTACATCTATGCTTCAATATACTAGCTGGGCTAGTCCATTGAGTCGTTTAGAGTATTGTATGATTTTACCTTTAATGATTGGAATTATTTGGTTAGGTGTTAAACCTATGGCTTAACCCACTGAAAGACTTCTTCCTCTTAGCTGGGGCATGCCTGTCCCCTTGTAAAGGCTTTTTAGCCTACCCCAACAATATCCCGTTATACCTGACGGTATTAGCATGCCCGGCTCAGCCGGCATATTGGTGGGAAGAGAGAAAAGGCAAAGCCTTTTCTTCCTTAGGTATCTCTGCTTCTTTAGCTAACCAAGAGATAGCTACAAGCAGCACCAACCCCCCAGCCAAAAGAAGCAGCTTTGCTACTAAGAACAAGAGATAGCTACAAGCAGCACCAACCCCCCCAGTGAAAGCTGGGGGGTAGCAGCTGCTTGTAGCCCGGGGAAGGCGAAACGCCATCCCTGTCAGTCTCTAGGTTTCCACCCCCCCCAGTGAAAGCTGGGGGGTAGCAGCTGCTTGTAGCCCTGCAGCTCTGCTGCTTGTAGCCCTGCAGCTTGTAGCCCTGCAGCTTGTAGCCCTCTCTTTGCGCTGCGGCTTGTAGCCCTGCAGCTTGTAGCCCTCTCTTTGCGCAGCGGCTTGTAGCCCGGGGAAGGCGAAACGCCATCCCTGTCAGTCTCTAGGTTTCCACCCCCCCCAGTGAAAGCTGGGGGGTAGCAGCTGCTTGTAGCCCGGGGAAGGCGAAACGCCATCCCTGTAAGTCTCTAGGGTACCACCCCCAGCTTTTTGCAGGGGGAGGTGTTTCCACCCCCAGCTTTTTGCAGGGGGGTGTTTCCACCCCCAGCTTTTTGCAGGGGGAAGTGGCAGAGAGACCTTCGCCTGCAATATTCCGTCAGGTTTTACGGGATTAGCCGGCGGAGCCGGGCATGCTAATCCCGGCAGGTATGCCGGGATATAGGTAGGAAGAGAGACAAGGCTTTGGCTTTTCTTCCTAAGGTCTCTCTGCTTCTTTTGGATGTTATTACATAAAAGTTGAAAGGATATTAGAAATTACAAGTTTGACTGCTATTGGCTACCCCTTAGGGGGTAGCCAATAAAAGGATAATATTAAATGTTATGGTGTATTATGCCTGAACTTTCTCTTTGTATTGGACTTATTTTAATCATTCTTTATGGTTTATTTAGTCTTAGCATGTCTACAAAAGTCTCAACGGATAGTGGGTTTACAAACTTAAATCCAAACCAAGCGGTCGCTTGGTCAGCTGTACCCGGCTTAAGGCCGGGTGCTGGTGGTGTTTACTCTCGCGGCTCCGCCGCTATGGTTAATTTGCACTTAAATGACGTTTATTTCTTTAGCCGTCTATGGCCTTTAATGTTATTACTTGGCTATATCGTGGATTTTCCTTTATTGAGTGACTACGTGTTAGGCCTAGGTACTAACACTTTATCAAATGGAACAAGCTTAACAGCATTGGCTTATCCATATAATAACGGTATTGATGTTTTATTGATAGTACTTACAGTTATTATAATGCAATCCTTTAAAAGCTTTGAATCGGTGTTATTGTTATTATTAGCTTTTGTCGGTCAATTATTTATGTTACATAGCTGTGACTTAGTAAGTTTTTATATTTGTTTAGAAGCTCAAAACTTTTGTTTCTTAGTTTTATGTGGTTTACAACCTAGGGTTATGAAACATAGTGCCTCTCGTGGTAGTAGTTCTTTAGCAGGAGTGGAAGCATCTATAAAATATTTGTTACTAAGTGCTTTTTCATCAGGTGTTTTATTATTCTGGTTCTCAGCCTTATATTTACAAACAGGACTTACTACTTTAAGTTGGGGACCTTTAACAGCAACACCTTTTGACAGTAATTATCATACATTTATGGAAGTGATTCCACAAATGCTTATTTTAATCGCTTTAATGTTTAAATTGGGTGGCGCTCCCTTGCACTTATGGATGGTTGACATCTATAGTGGGGTAAAACGTCAATTATTAATGTATTTATCAACAGCACCAAAATTAAGTTTATTTGGTTTTTGGGTTGGAACATGGCATTCTGTTTGGACCGATTTTACAGTATTATTATTTGTTGCATTATCTATGATTATTGGATGTTTTGGCGCTTATAATCAACCAACCTTACGTGCCTTATTTGCTTATAGTACAATTAACGAAATTGGTTTAATGTTAATGGCTCTTGAAACTGCAGGGTTTCACTCTTTATTTCAACATTTAAGCATTTATATTGTAAGTATGCTATTGTTATGGAATAACAGTGATAAACGATTCTTTTCTGTTTTAGCTGTTAGTTTAGCTGGTATGCCACCTTTTGCCGGCTTTTTCGGGAAAGCTTGGATTTTTAATAGTGTCGCTACTGGTGCCATGGCTGGTCCTTATTTAGGAGTTTTATTAATTTCTTTGTTTTGTACTGCCTTATCTTTAGTTTACTACTTACGTGTTTTCCGCTTATTTACTATGTCAGATAATTCCGCTTCCATCACAAATCGCACTTTACATAACATTTCTAATATGGGCATTGAAACACGTACTTATTGTTCTACACTTTTAGACGCTCAAATCAAATTGACATCCTTTTGTGTGATTTTCTTAGTGTTCGCACCTTTATTCTATATTAAACCTTTTGTGTTATAAAGTTTTTTTAGCCTTACAAACAGACAAAGACAGGGGATTAGGTCCCCCTAGAGAAAGCTACAAGCAGCTGCGCAAAGAGATAGCTACAAGCTGCTCTGCTGCTTGTAGCCCGGGGATGGCGATACGCCATCCCTGTTAGTCTCTTTCCCTGCTACCCCCCAGCTTTACAAACCAAGGAAGAAAAGGTAAAGCCTTTTCTCTCCCAACACTAGTATCCCGGCACTCCTGACGGTATTAACATGCACCTGAACAAGAGATAGCTACAAGCATCTGCGCAAAGAGATAGCTACAAGCATCTGCGCAAAGAGATAGCTACAAGCATCTGCGCAAAGAGATAGCTACAAGCATCTGCGCAAAGAGATAGCTACAAGCATCTGCGCAAAGAGATAGCTACAAGCTGCTCTGCTGCTTGTAGCCCGGGGATGGCGATACGCCATCCCTGTTAGTCTCTTTCCCTGCTACCCCCCAGCTTTACAAACCAAGGAAGAAAAGGTAAAGCCTTTTCTCTCCCGACACAAGTATCCCGGCACTCCTGACGGCATTAACATGCGCCTGAACAAGACATAGCTACAAGCAGATGCTTGTAGCTATCTCTTGTTCTTAGTAGCAAAGCTGCTTCTTTTGGCAGGGCACTCCTGACGGTATTAGCATGCACCTGAACAAGAGATAGCTACAAGCAGATGCTTGTAGCTATCTCTTGTTCTTAGTAGCAAAGCTGCTTCTTTTGGCTGGGGGGTTGGTGCTACTTGTAGCTATCTCTTGTTCTTAGTAGCAAAGCTGCTTCTTTTGGCGGGGGGGTTGGTGCTACTTGTAGCCTAGGGGTGACCTTCCTCCCTGGGCTACAAGTAGCACCAACCCCCCAGCTTTTCGCTGGTCTCTCTGTTACCCCGGACCGGCTACCCCCCTACCTTTAGCAGGGGTATACAGAGAGACCTCCTGGTCTCTCTGTTACCCCGTACCGGCTACCCCCTACCTTTAGCAGGGGTATACAGAGAGACCTCCTGGTCTCTCTGTTACCCCGTACCGGCTACCCCCTACCTTTAGCAGGGGTATACAGAGAGACCTCCTGGTCTCTCTGTTACCCCGTACCGGCTACCCCCTACCTTTAGCAGGGGTAAACAGAGAGACCTCCTGGTCTCTCTGTTACCCCGGACCGGCTACCCCCTACCTTTAGCAGGGGTAAACAGAGAGACCTCCTGGTCTCTCTGTTACCCCTTGCCAACAACCCCCCCTGCTAAAAGCAGGGGGGTTTACTGGGGGGTTGTTGGCAAGGGGGGGCCGAGGCTGGCTTCCAAAGAGAAGCTTCCCGCATCTTGAGCCTTTTTTACAGGGCCAGCAAACTAAGAGTCCGGTATTGTAGTATAAATTTTTGGATATAGGGTTGTCTAAAAAGAAGCTTTAGCTTCTTTATTAGACGATCATAAAGTAATAGTAGGGATCATTAGGTGTGGCTTTTAGCTTCTTTCTTCCACAGGAAGCAAAGAGACCTAGGTCTCTTTGCCCCCCCTCCCTTAAACCCTTACCCTCTACGGGGCGGTTTACAAACCGTAAGGTTAATGACCCTCCACCCTTAAACCCTTACCCTCTACGGGGCGGTTTACAAACCGTAAGGTTAATGACCCTCTACGGGGCGGTTTACAAACTGTAAGGTTAATGACCCACCACCCTTAAACCCTTACCCTCTACGGGGCGGTTTACAAACCGTAAGGTTAATGACCCCAAGAGGGTGGGGGGGAAACATATAGACCAGCAGGGCCCCCTGTAATAAACACCCAGATAACAGCCCCCAACATTAAAAGGGGGGGAACATATAGACCTCATGGGCTCTCTGTAACCCCGTGCCAGCAACTCCGCCAGCAAAAGGCGGTGTAGGTAACAAATAGACCAGATGGGCTCTCTGTAACCCCGTGTAAGCAACTCCGCCAGCAAAAGGCGGTGTAGGTAAAGGAGGAAAAAATATAATAAAAAATGCGTTTATATAACAAAATTCAAGTTTTAAAACTCTTAAATCAACATTTAAATGTTTATCCCACACCAATGAATTTAAATTGGAATTGGAGTTGGGGTTCTTTATCTGGATTGATTTTAGGCAGTCAAATTGTCACAGGTATTCTTTTAGCCATGCATTATGTTGGTCATGTTGATCATGCCTTTGCAAGTGTCCAACATTTAATGGTAGATGTCCCATCTGGCCTAATTTTACGTTATGCCCATGCGAATGGTGCTAGTTTGTTCTTTACCGTAGTATATCTTCATATTTTACGTGGTTTATATTATAGTAGTGGGAATCAACCCCGTGAAATTCTCTGGATTTCAGGTGTAGTTATTTTATTATTAATGATTATCACAGCTTTCATTGGATACGTGTTACCTTGGGGGCAAATGTCTTTTTGGGGTGCTACCGTAATTACAAGTTTAGTCACCACAATCCCAGTCGTCGGGAAACAAATTGTTTATTGGTTATGGGGTGGCTTTTCTATTGATCATCCAACATTAAATCGTTTTTATAGTTTTCACTACACATTACCTTTTATCTTAGCTGGCTTAAGCATTTTCCATATCGCAGCTTTACATCAATATGGAAGCACCAATCCCTTAGGAATTAATACTCAAAGCAGTACTATTTATTTCGGTACTTATTTTGGTGTCAAAGACTTATTAGCCTTTTTATTCTTTTTATTTGTGTTTGCCGTCTTAGTGTTTTTCTACCCAGAGTATTTAGGTCGATTGGCCGCCTTTTCGAGTAATCTTCTTGGTTTTAATAACGCTATATGCTGGGAACATTTGCACACAACAGATCAATCAGCAGGTAATGAATGGAGTTCAAAACATAATCATTCATGGACCACACAGGATTTCGCTATTCTAGTGTGTCTTTTGGCTCTCTTCAGGCTTAACCCTCCTGTCTATCCTATAAAAAATAGGACATTCAGTACCCCAGAGACTCCACGCGTTACAACCCGTTTTAAAACGGATAGTGATTTCTATTGTAGGTTTGGTGGGTTAACGGATGGGGATGGTAGTTTTCTTGTATCAAAAGATGGATATCCATCTTTTGAATTGACTTTAGATTAAAAAGATGTTAATCTTCTTCACGATATCCGAGATAATCTCGGAATCGGACAAGAACGATATCCGAGATAATCTCGGAATCGGACAAGAACGATATCCATCTTTTGAATTGACTTTAGATTAAAAAGATGTTAATCTTCTTCACGATATCCGAGATAATCTCGGAATCGGACAAGAACGATATCCGAGATAATCTCGGAATCGGACAAGAACGATATCCGAGATAATCTCGGAATCGGACAAGAACGATATCCGAGATAATCTCGGAATCGGACAAGAACGAAAATGCTCAGGCGCTAAAGCTTGGCGTTATCGTTTATCAGAAACTTTGGAAGTCTTAAAATTAGCACAGAAATTAAATAAATATTGCTTGACTCCTAATAAACGTGAACAATTACGTGTCAAGCTTAATCCTCAAACTATTACCACCTTACAAAAAGATCAACTCCACTAAGCTTTAAACAATATCGGTTTAACTTTTGACTTTGATGCAAATCATATGGCTCATGTAATTCGTAATACCGGTAGGTTTGCTGGCTTTTTTGAGGCTGAAGGCTGTTTCGTCATTATGAATGAATTCACTTTAACGCTCAATTTGGCTCAAAAAGATAAACTTATTCTTGAGCACATTAAAAACGTTTTAGGGTTTCGTCGTATTCGGTCTGATAAAACAGGGTATGTTAGGCTTAATACAATCAGGGAAGGTATGCGTAGGGTTTGAAACAATCTCAGTCAATGACAACTTTAGACCACTAAAGCAGAAGAAGTAAAAAGATTTAAAACCTTATTGGCTTTATTTGAGAAACAATATCATTTCAAACATAATCCACATCGCCCCGAAGTGGAAGCCATCATCAAAATCTTCAGGAATCGCTTAAAACCGTAAAAAACAGGTTGAAGATATAGTCCAACTTAACAAATAAGCTAGATAAGCAGAGAGACAAGCAACGGCAAAAGCCTAGCGCTTGTGTATCCCGTCACCTTGTTAACCAGGTGATTGCAAGCTGGTTTAACCAGGTGATAGCAAGCTGGTTTAACCAGGTGATTGCAAGCTGGTTTAACCAGGTGATTGCAAGCTGGTTTAACCAGGTGATAGCAAGCTGGTTAAACCAGCTTGTGCGGTCAATAGCCCCTTTAGAACGGGTATACTAGGCTTATGGGAAAGCAATTTCCCTGTATAAATGCATCCGGACAACCTCATTCCAGCAAACCCTTACGCAACCCCAGCACATATTGTACCTGAGTGGTATTTCCTTTGGGTATATGCTATTTTACGTAGTATTCCTAATAAAGCGGGTGGTATTCTTGCTATTGCCTTAACTTTTCTCGGTATTGCAGCATTACCTTTCTTATCAATGGGTCACGTAGGTTCCCCTAAATTTAGGATTATTCATGAACGTTTATTTTGGGTATTAGTTGCTGATCTTTTCTTATTAACTTGGGTAGGTGCTCAAGAAATTATGCCCGCAACCGTTATGTTAGGTCAAGTCGCAACCTTAATCTTATTTGCTTATTTATTTGTGCTTTTACCTTTATTAGGTTGGTTAGAATCTTCTTTAGTGTTAAAAAACTATTAGACCTAACCCCCCTGCTTTCAGCCAAAAGCTTCTAGCTAACCCCCCCTCGTAAAAAGTCCGGGGGAGGGGTTTAGCAGAGAGACCCTAGGGTTTAGCAGAGAGACCCTAGGGTTTGACAGAGAGACCCTAGGGTTTAGCAGAGAGACCCTAGGGTCTCTATGCTCTGTTGTTTTATAGGTTCCTAAGGGCATAGCCAAGCTACTCCCCTTATTGCGCTTTTACTCCAATAGAAGCAGAGAGACCCAGGGTCTCTCTTATTGCGCTTTTACTCAAATAGAAGCAGAGAGACCCAGGGTCTCTCTTATTGCGCTTTTACTCCAATAGAAGCAGAGAGACCCAGGGTCTCTCTGCTCTGTTGTTTTATAGGTTCCTAAGGGCATAGCCAAGCTACTCCCCTTATTGCGCTTTTACTCCAATAGAAGCAGAGAGACCCTGGGTCTCTCTGCCACCGCCCCCCAGCTTTTCATCTCCCCCCTGACTTTGCTAATCCCAACCCCCTGCGGTAGGCTATGGGGTTGGGGGTGGCCCGGTCGGGGGGAGGTCTCCAAAACAAGATACTAAGTATCTTGGTCAGCTTCATAAGTCATAATTAGGGGATTTCTAGCTAATAAAGTATATATAATCAAAAATATCTTTCTGTCGGTAGCAGGACGTTCGAGAATTAAAACAGTTTGAATTCAAACTGTTTTTAAAGAAATGGAAACAAAAAATCGAATTGAGATTGCTGACATTAGTAACATTAAATATTTTAAATATGGCCGAAAGTCCAAGGGTTTATCAAGTGAATCGGTTATGAATTTATCTGAAAATTATATTATGCTAAGAAAAGAACAGTTTAGTCCAAAAGAATACCGGACACCCACCCTCGTCAGGCAGACAAGCAGAAGCTGTGCTCCCTTTGGCCTACGACCCCATCCTAAAAAGACTGGGGGTTTAGGGGGGTACGCCGTCAGGGGTTTGGTTACAGAGAGACCTTAGGAAGAAAAGGTAAAGCCTTTTCTCTCTTACCACCAATATCCCGGCATACCTGCCGGGATTAGCATGCCCGGCTCAGCCGGCATGATAGCTATGTGGAGAAGGTCTCTCTGCCACCTCCCTCTGTAAAAAGCTGGGGGGTGGGATCCAAACCAAGAGACTTACAGGGAGGGCGTTTCGCCATCCCCGGGCTACAAGCAGCAGCTACCCCAGTAAAAAGCTGGGGGTGGAAACCTAGAGACTAACAGGGATGGCGTCTCGCCATCCCCGGGCTACAAGCAGCTGCTACCCCCCAGCTTTCACTGGGGGGGGTTGGTGCTGCTTGTAGCTATCTCTTGGTTAGCAAAAGAGGCAGAGAGACCTAAGTAAGAAAAGGTAAAGCCTTTTCTCTCTTACCACCAATATCCCGGCATACCTGCCGGGATTAGCATGCCCGGCACAGCCGGCATGATAGCTATGTGGAGAAGGTCTCTCTGCCACCTCCCCCAGCAAAAAGCTGGGGGTGGTATCCAAGAGACTTACAGGGATGGCGTTTAGCCATCCCCGGGCTACTAGCAGCAGCTACCCCCCCGCTTTAACTGGGGGGGTTGACGCTGCTAGTAGCTATCTCTTGGTTAGCAAAAGAACCTGCTTAGCTGGTTCTTTTGAGCTAAGCAGGTTCTTTTGAGCTAAGCAGGTTCTTTTGAGCTTAGCTGGTTCTTTTGTGCTTAGCTGGTTCTTTTGCGTTTACTGATTCTTTCGCTGAACAACAGATAGCTACAAGCAGATGCTTGTAGCTATCTCTTGTTCTGGAGCGTGCTAATACCGTCAGGTTTAACGGTATATTGAAAATAATAAAAAATTCAAAATGGGTTTGGTGCTGGCTCAGCAGTAATGCGTCTTTTTAGAATTTATACATGCGAGTGAAATAGAGTAACGTACGGGTGCGTAATGCGCGAGTCTTTTTTTAATTTAGTTACATAGAGAAGCAGAGAGGCCCAAGGAATAAAAGCCAAAGCCTTTTCTCTCTCGCCACAAATATGCCGGTTGAGTCCAAAAGAAGCAGAGAGACCCACAGAGCTAAGCTATCATGCCGGCTGAGCCGGGCATGCTAATCCCGGCAGGTATGCCGGGATATTGGTGGAGAAGGTCTCTCTGCCACCTCCCCCAGCAAAAAACTGGGGGTGGAACCCTAGAGACTAACAGAGCTAAGCTATCATGCCGGCTGAGCCGGGCATGCTAATCCCGGCAGGTATGCCGGGATATTGGTGGAAAGAGATAAAAGGCAAAGCCTTTTCTTCCTTAGGTCTCTCAGCCACCTCCCCCAGCAAAAAGCTGGGGGTGGAACCCTAGAGACTAACAGGGATGGCGTTTCGCCATCCCCGGGCTACAAGCTGCTGCTAACCCCCCAGCTTTCACTGGGGGGGGTTGGTGCTGCTTGTAGCTATCTCTTGGTTAGCAAAAGAGGCAGAGAGACCCACAGAGCTAAGCTATCATGCCGGCTGAGCCGGGCATGCTAATCCCGGCAGGTATGCCGGGATATTGGTGGAGAAGGTCTCTCTGCCACCTCCCCCAGCAAAAAGCTGGGGGTGGAACCCTAGAGACTAACAGAGCTAAGCTATCATGCCGGCTGAGCCGGGCATGCTAATCCCGGCAGGTATGCCGGGATATTGGTGGAAAGAGATAAAAGGCAAAGCCTTTTCTTCCTTAGGTCTCTCAGCCACCTCCCCCAGCAAAAAGCTGGGGGTGGAACCCTAGAGACTAACAGGGATGGCGTTTCGCCATCCCCGGGCTACAAGCTGCTGCTAACCCCCCAGCTTTCACTGGGGGGGGTTGGTGCTGCTTGTAGCTATCTCTTGGTTAGCAAAAGAGGCAGAGAGACCCACAGAGCTAAGCTATCATGCCGGCTGAGCCGGGCATGCTAATCCCGGCAGGTATGCCGGGATATTGGTGGAGAAGGTCTCTCTGCCACCTCCCCCAGCAAAAAGCTGGGGGTGGAACCCTAGAGACTAACAGGGATGGCGAAACGCCATCCCCGGGCTACAAGCAGCTGCTACCCCCCCAGCTTTCACTGGGGGGTTGGTGCTGCTTGTAGCTATCTCTTGTTTTGGGGCACGTATACCCCGTCAGTCTTAACTAGGTCTATAAGGGTAGGATCTCTCTGCTTCCCCCAGGCTTTCCCCCAGGCTTTCCCCCAGGCTTTCCCCCAGGCTTTCCGCCTGGGGGGATTGTAAAATAATTTAAAAGAAGGTAACTGATAGTGAATTGCCGATATCTTTTGAAGATAGGCTAGAGAAATCTCTAATAAAGTACAGTGATGGAATTGATGAAACTATAACTTAGCCAATGCAGTCATAAAATATGACGTACCTTTTGCATCATGGGTCAGCTACTCAATAAATATAAAACATAGATTTTTAATCTATACTAAAGAAAAAAAGAGAATCAGTTATTAGCCATTAGCTTTAACTTACAAGGTGGTCTAAAGCTCTAAAATAAGAAGAAGCTTTGAGCTTCTCTGTGATCGTAGCGAGGACTCCTGGGGAAACCTAGAGACTCAGTCTTTTGGTTCGCAAAAGAAGCTGCTAAGCCCCAACCCCCCGGACTTAGTCCGGGGGGGGTTGCAAGAACCCGAAACAACAGGCCGCCTAATTAATAAAGAAGCAGAGGGATCTTTTCCAGCAAAAAGCTGGGGGGTAGCCAGCTGGGGGGGGATAGGTGGACAAGGGAAGCTAAGCTTCTCCTTGTCCACCAATATTCCGTAATACCTGACGGTATAAGCATGCCCCAAAACAAGAGATAGCTACAAGCAGATGCTTGTAGCTATCTCTTGTTCTGGAGCATGCTAATCCCGGCATTCCTGCCGGGATATGGAAGGCGAGATAGAAAAGGCTTTGGCTTTTCTTCCTTGGCTTCTTCTTTTGGAGCATAACTAGTTCTTATTAGATAAACCCTAGCTAAAAGAGCTAGGGTTGGCAAAGATACTAAGTCAAAAGGTATAGGCATAGGGTTCATGCCCCTAAAAAAGCAGGTTCAAGTCCTCGCAGTATCTATAAAGGTTTAATGACTCTAAAGTAAAAAGCCATGAATACAAAAACTCCAAAAGAAGCCTCCAGGTATTAACTAAAGATAGCTACTAGCTGCTCTTCCCAAGCAATAGCTACAAGCCGCTGCGCAAAGAGAGGGCTACTAGCTGCTCTTCCCAAGCAATAGCTACAAGCCGCTGCGCTAAGAGAGGGCTACAAGCCGCTGCGCTAAGAGAGGGCTACAAGCTGCAGGGCTACAAGCTGCAGAGCTGCTTGTAGCAATCTCTTTGCCAGCTACCCACAGTTTACCTAGCTATAGCTACAAGCAGCAGAGCTGCAGGGCTACAAGCTGCAGAGCTACAAGCAGCAGAGCTGCAGGGCTACAAGCAGCAGAGCTGCAGGGCTACAAGCAGCAGAGCTGCAGGGCTAGCTAAGCAGCAGAGCTGCAGGGCTACAAGCTGCAGAGCTGCAGGGCTACAAGCTGCAGAGCTGCAGGGCTACAAGCTGCAGAGCTGCAGGGCTACAAGCTGCAGAGCTGCAGGGCTACAAGCTGCAGAGCTGCAGGGCTACAAGCTGCAGAGCTGCAGGGCTACAAGCTGCAGAGCAGCTTGTAGCAATCTCTTTGCCAGCTACCCCCAGTTTACCTAGCTATAGCTACAAGCAGCTCCGCTGCTTGTAGCCCGGGGATGGCGAAACGCCATCCCTGTAAGTCTCCGCCCCTGCAACCCCTCTCATAGAGAGGGGTTGCAGGGGGGATTTACTGGGGGAGGTTTTCGGGGTAGGTGGCCAAGATACTTAGTATCTTGGCTTCTAGAATAATGATCAATATAACCGTACCTCAAACCAACGCAGGTGGACAACAATTTTATTGACAGGCCAAAGAATTAACCATGGATAGGGAACTCGGCAAAATGTTCTTTAAACTTCGGTATAAGGGAATCCCTCTTTACGGGGGAATAATATAAAAGATAGCAACGACTGTTTACCAAAAACTCAAGACTATGCAAAGATCATCCAAGTATATAGTCTGACGCCTGTCCAAAGACCCTTGGTAAACGACAGCTGTAACTCTAACAGTTCTAAGGTAGCGAAATTCCTTGACACTTAATTGGTGTCCCGCATGAATGGCGTAACGATTGCTATGCTGTCCCATCCATGGGTTCTGTGAACTTGAATTGCTCGTGCAGATGCGAGCGAGTCAACACTGGACGAAGAGACCCTATGCACCTTCACAAGCTGATGTAAATCAAAAAGATAGACCTTTAAAGAATAGGTGGGAAACTCACAAAGAGAAGCTAAAAGCTTCTACCTCTAGTCTTAGAGAAGCCGTAAGCTTCTCTGTTCTAAACCCCCGGCCTTCTGTCGGGGGATTGCAAGCTCCTAAACAAGAGATTAGCCAACCCAAGAGACTTACAGGGATTGCGATACGCCATCCCTGAGAGCTTTGCTCTCTAACCCAGAGCTTTGCTCTAGCTCTCTAACCCAGAGCTTTGCTCTCTAACCCAGAGCTTTGCTCTCTAACCCAGAGCTTTGCTCTCTAACCCAGAGCTTTGCTCTCTAACCCAGAGCTTTGCTCTCTAACCCAGAGCTTTGCTCTCTAACCCAGAGCTTTGCTCTAGCTCTCTAACCCAGAGCTTTGCTCTCTAACCCAGAGCTTTGCTCTCTAACCCAGAGCTTTGCTCTCTAACCCAGAGCTTTGCTCTCTAACCCAGAGCTGCTCTGCTCTCTAACCCAGAGCTTTGCTCTCTAACCCAGAGCTTTGCTCTAGCTCTCTAACCCAGAGCTTTGCTCTAGCTCTCTAACCCAGAGCTTTGCTCTGGGTTAGGGTCCAGGCAAAACTAACTTTAATTATATATTTCAAGTCCAAAAGAAGCAGTAAGCTTCTCTGTTCTAACCCCCCGGCCTTCTGTCGGGGGATTGCAAGTTCCTAAACAAGAGATTAGCCAACCCAAGAGACTTACAGGGATGGCGATACGCCATCCCTGAGAGCTTTGCTCTCTAACCCAGAGCTTTGCTCTAGCTCTCTAACCCAGAGCTTTGCTCTCTAACCCAGAGCTTTGCTCTCTAACCCAGAGCTTTGCTCTCTAACCCAGAGCTTTGCTCTAGCTCTCTAACCCAGAGCTTTGCTCTCTAACCCAGAGCTTTGCTCTAGCTCTCTAACCCAGAGCTTTGCTCTCTAACCCAGAGCTTTGCTCTGCTCTCTAACCCAGAGCTTTGCTCTCTAACCCAGAGCTTTGCTCTCTAACCCAGAGCTTTGCTCTCTAACCCAGAGCTTTGCTCTCTAACCCAGAGCTTTGCTCTAGCTCTCTAACCCAGAGCTTTGCTCTAGCTCTCTAACCCAGAGCTTTGCTCTGGGTTAGGGTCCAGGCAAAACTAACTTTAATTATATATTTCAAGTCCAAAAGAAGCAGAGAGACCTTCTCCCCCAACATCCCGTTAAAATTGACGGGGTTAACAGACCCGGCCGGCATGAGAGCAAAGCTCTGTGGAGAAGGTCTCTTGGTTTGGGTGGGGCCGGGCTAGCAACCCCCCCCGGTGTTAGTCCGGGGGGGGAGGGGTAGGATATATAGTGATTAACATAATTAAAACGGCGTTGCATGGCTGACTAGCTATTTAATGATTTAATAAAGATAGTATCTTTCTTTAGATTTTGACTTTTTTAAAAGTCTTGTTTGATCTTTAGCTTGCCTTTAAAAGGCAAGCTAAAGATCAAATGGAGTTAAAAGCTACTCAAGTCCTCATGGCCTTTTATGAAGTGGGCTACACGTTTGCTACAATGGGTGATATAAATAAAAAAATCATTCTAAGTTCAGATTATTATCTGCAATTGATAATATAAAGGAGGAATCGCGAGTAATCGAAAATCAGACAAGTTTCGGTGAAGTTATAACGTCTCTAATCTTTTAATAAAAAAAGATTTAGCATTCGTTTTGATTAGTTGATCTCGTACTCATCGCTCGTCAAATGCTTAAAAAGAGTCGTTCGTCAAATTAAAATATTGTTCCAAAAAAAGACATAAAATTTTATATAACGAA